>JBAMBA010000179.1:0-255000 GCA_037043685.1 Drosophila hawaiiensis | reverse complement strand
CTCAAAATAATTTTCATATTTATTGTTTCGGAGAACACATTGCTAAAAAATAAAACTTTTGTTCGTACTTAAAAAATATCAATACTTTTATTTTTAAAAAAAATTAATGAAAGTCCTAAGTCAAACTTAAAAATACAAAAAAACACACAAAAATTTAAATAAAAAGAAACTTTTAAGTCGAACGCTTTAAAAAACTTCAAACAAAAGTTCGCCTCTTCATTTAGAAATGAGAGAAAAGCAAAGAAAAATTGTCTTTTAAATAATACGTTAATTCTCTGAGTGTACTTGCAAGCACACCCACTTAACAGTATGTGTGCCACAGTTGGATTCCATTTAAGCAGTTGCCTTAGGCAAACGAATTTTGATTTACAAAATTATCAAATTAAGCTGACAGATTAATTGCTGTCATGCTGACAGGCAGTGAAATCTAACTATTACTTGATTTACGATTACTATTGTTTATTTTTATTTCATATTTGTTGTTTACCCTTAAATTAAGATGAAAAAATCCGAAATTTGTGTTTCGTTTCGTTGTGAAGTAATAATGTATACATCTGAATTTATGTTTGTCATTGTTGTTGTTGTTTTTACAGAAAACTTGCTTAAAAAGTACCAAACTTAAAAAATAAGCAATACAAACAAGTACAAAAAGCAAAAGAAGCGCAAGCGAAACAAGTTTTCGCATCGAATCTGACAAAAAAAAAAAACCAAATAAAATACAAAAGAAATAAAAAGAAAACAAAGTGAAATCCCAAATCAAAATCCAAATCGAAATCGAAAGAAAGAATCAGCGTGAAACACTCGTGCCAAAAACGAATGAGTTTCAATATTTTCGCTGTGTGTGGAAGCTAAATTTGCGTACTACTGACATCATCAGTGAAGGTACCGACAATTTCAAATAGCCACTCTCTGCCTCTACCTTTCAACTACTATGTACTACTACTACCTACTGCTACTACTATGTATAAATAAATACTTACTTATGTACTTACTCATGTACTTACCTATGTACTTGCTACAGAACGTTCCACAAACACTTTGAACTCATTCCTCTTCCCATTGCAAGCTGCTACTAAAACATACTTAATGTATATAGTTACCTATTTAATCTAGTTTTCTTTCTTTGAAATCACTCTGCTTTCCTTCTAACTCTTTTTTTAATGCATACCTATTATTATTAATGTTATTGTGTTTTAGTGCTGTAAGTGCCGATGAACCCAAAAAAAAAAAACCAAAAGAAACAAAAAAAAATATTAATTAAATGCAACGCTTAGAACAAAATATGTAATTGCTCGTTTTTAACGCTTACTGTGCCCCTCTCCGCCTCTACTGTGAAACCGAGAATTTCAACAGTTATACATACACTCAAAAAAAAAATCGGCACACAAATTTAGAAAGTCGCCCTTAAGTATATAAAGTTTTTCTTGTTTTTAATATCTGAATAAACAAAAAAATCTCAACAATTTTACCAGAAATATTTTCTCTTATTAAGAAACAAAATTGTAGAAATGCAGAAAACCCTATTTCTTCAAAACAATTTTTCGCGAATTGAATAGCCGAAAATAAATACAAAAATTCAAAAATAAATTTAATTTCACATAAAATAGTATTTAAATATTAATTAAATCCAGATTTTGTTGCAAGGAAAATTAAAAAAAAAACAATCATACCAAAAGTAAAGATTAGTTGTTGTGAATTAGTTAAGATGCCCTGCCAGAAATGTGAAGGTTATTCCCTAGACAAGACGATTAAAATTGATAATATGCTAAAGTCTATTAATCATTACAGAGTACTTCAAAAGCTGCATGCAAATAATAATTAGTAGTACAATATGTAAGAGAATGTGAGAGGAAGTAACGGGTATATCCAGAGGGAACACAAAAACCGATGTGCGGAATCAATGTCACCATTTCGTAATTTAACTATAAACATAGCACCTAGTATAACACGACGATTAGTAAGGAAGGGAAATCCAAAGGGGGGAATCTATTCAGGTAATACATCCCGGTCTCTTAGTATCGAAATGAAGGAAAGAAAAGCCCTGATTGGTAGAAATATATTTTCTAAATAAATTGCAACTGGCGCCACAAGTATGATGCTATAAATTAATTCAAAGATCAGTGACAAAAAAATTGTATTGACATGTCTATTAATTATAAGATAACTTCATTTATTTTCAACTCAATTTTAATTGTTGGGCCATTAAAATTAATGGCTACCGTTCCGAATTTGCTTTTGTTAGCCGAAAAATATATAAAATAAACTGATGAATCTTTTTATAGAATTGTTTCTATTATGAACACGTGACCTTTGGCTCCGTGCCCAAAATAACTCTTATTAATAATAGTTGAACAATTGCTGACTCAACATTTGTGTACTGATTGCTCCTATTGTGGTTTTATCCGGTTTTATTTGCCTAATTATAGAAGTACTATGAATCGTTATGTAATGACAAGGCAAATTTGTTTGCCAAAATGTTGGCTGTCACATTTAATTACAACTTTTGAAAGACAAGTAACTCAAATGGACGCTCAACTTATTGGGGTACTGATTGATAATTGAGTTGAGGCATGTTTAACACTTTCATTGATTTCCATTTTAATTTGCTTTCTCAGTTTGCATCCGCAATGTTTGCCCGTATTTCGTTTCATAATATTGCACATAGCAAATCAATTTAGTGTACAATTGTTTAAAAATAAACGCCAAACGCGGCACAGTTCCTCTCACAAATATGGCAAAGTTCAAGACGCAAATATATACAATCAAAACAGTTTTGTATTTTGTATATATTTGCTATAATTAGAGCAATTTGCTATAGAGTCTCCGTGAAATTCACAGGCATAAAACTGGGCTACCTTATACATCTGTTCGGTTAGCTATATTTGGAGAAAAAGATCTGTTAACAATATAAGGAAAAGCGAGAAAGTTTTGTTAGCTCAGTTTGTTAGTAATAAAATTACAAAATAGTTTTGTTCTCTCGTCTACGATTTTCCTAAGTTGTACGCCAACTGAGTAAAAACTTTTCTACTTCTTTTTTACAATCAGATTAGGACAAGAAAAACAGATTTAGTTTACCAAAACGTAGTTTCAACTGAGTTCAGGGCACCTTCAAGTCGAAATATCTCACCATTTTAAAAACAAAAACTTGTTTTTTCTTGGTGTATATTTAAAAGTATCTGGAGCAAATAAGTATTCTTAAATGCACACGCGAAAAAATGTTTTAAAAATGAAAAACTATAAATATTTTAACCTAGAAAGAACATATCCTTGGGATTGATAAAAATTGCTATTTGAAAATCACTAAAATATTTTCAAAATGTTGAAAGAAATCTAGCCTTGAATTAGGAACAGAAATAACTTGGCTTTCAGCAACATAAACTCTTAATAATAAGCTAAGCTGCCAAATGTAAATTGAAGGGCTATTTTTCTTTTTGTGAGTGTATGATTTTATTGTATATAATATATACAATTATCCGACTCGACGCTTGCACTTGCTGGGCTGGGGAAATTGATATAATTTCGATAAACGAAATGGAATGCAACCGCAGCCACAACGACGTCGACGACAGGCGCAATTACGTTTTTTCGAATTTACGCTTAATGCTTTCAATTGGCTTTTGAATTAATAATTGAGTCGTATTGTATTTAAGAGCGGGTCGCAAAAGTCCGGCTGAAAACCCACTCAGACTGTCAAACAGACAGATGGACAGACAGGGAGCCTGCCTGACTGCATTACCCCAGTTCAAATCCGATTTTGCCTGAGGATTGCAGCACGTGCTCGCCTTCGCCTCTCTCAGGGTGAAGGGCTACTTGAGGGTCGTTGAGGTCCAATGCGCCAAAAGTTGACATTGGCATTTTGGAGCAGGGCGCAGTGAATACAATTATTATGTGGCAAGGTTGCCCCACAAATTGTTTATTTGCTTGCTAAGCCCATACGGGAGTTATTTGGTTAGTTGGCTGCTTTGCTCTTGATCCGGCTGCCGCAGGGCAAGACTAACGATTACTTTTTGTCCGCAGCACTTCACAGGCGGCAAAATACGAAAGACGAGTGCCCAATGTCCCAAATTCAAACAATAAAAAAACGAAAAGAAACAGACATCAAATTGCCTATAAAAATAGTAAAGTAAGAATGCCGCAGTCAATGGAGCGCGCTACCAGATACCCTTAGACATAAGTAGTCTAAAATGCTCCTTGAAATGTAGCAAATGAAGTGAAGAACTAAGCAGCTCATTTTTAAAACTGACTTGCAGCAAATGAAAACGAGTTTTATATAATTAATTACATTTATAGATGGCAAATGGGACAGAAGTTGGCTATATCGAGTCGAGTTTTCTTCTGGCTGTGACAGACTTTTGCACAACGCCAATATACCCATTTTAACCATTTCGAATGGGTTCAGGGTATGAAGTGATAAGAAAAAGACAGTAAAACAAATAAAAGCCAGAAACTAATTCGATGCTTTCCCTCTGATTTCGTATCTTAACTTTTGACCTGACTTGGCTGCATCAGTATCTGCAGCTTAAACTGGAAATGTATCTTTGAAGGGCCTGCGTGTGTATCTGTGTGTGTCTGGCAGTATTCCAAATGCGCCGTCATTTTGTTAATGCAAATTCTATTTGAATATTCTCAAAATTTAAATTTAAAATTCCAAATCGAAATACAAATAATTGCATTTGGTGTTTGCCTGGTGTGCTTATTGGCGTGCATGTCATGAATTCACTTAATTGAGTGAAATTGATTTTAGTTTGCTCAACAGTTCGATTTTTGCACTCTAGTTGCACACACACACACACACACACACACACATATATATATGTATATATAAATGCTAATAAAATATTTGCATTGCCGCATCAAAGAAAAATCAACAAAAAAAGTGCTTTAAAAATGTTCCGATTCGCTTGCGTGCTAAACGAGTTTTGATTGCGACTGAAGCAGAACTCATCGCACCAGCAGCCTGCTGCTCTTCCCTTCCATAAGCGCCACAATTTGTATAAACAGACCCATATATAAATATATATATATACATGGACCATTCGACACGCACATTGACATGGAACATATTCGAGCTGCATTTGGAATTGTTTTTATTTTGTTTAAATTTAGCAATATGCACACGGTGCATATCTCTGTACACATTTTATTTGATGTTTGATGTTTCCTAGTCACCTTCACATTTTACAGCATGATTTTGCCCAGTGTGCACAGTGTGCTTGGCTTTATTTGCATTCTTTTCTTGGTTTTGTTTTTCAAGTGTAAACTTTTCTATGGGAGGAAAAAAATGCAATTTAATTTTAAGAATTTACTTTAAAAAAATAAGAAGAGAATGTCGCTGAGAGCTCGAGGCAAACTTTTATGAGAAGTAATTACTGAGAAGTAGCCATAATAAAAAAAAAATTGAATATTAAATGAAGCAATTACGCAAATGCGCTAAAATAGTAGACACAATAGTTGACCCTTAAAAAACAACACTGAAATATTCAAATAATGTAAGGTTTCAAATTACGAAGCATTTTAATTGCCAACTTTCATGTTTAACGAACTATGCTAATTAGTTTTCTTGAGAATATTAAGTGATTTACAACAGTATTTCTGGATCAGTTGCCTTTTGAATATAAATTATAGTTCTCAGCCTTCTTAACGAAAACTTTCTGTTCGATAGGAGTAAGTTGTAAATAAATATATATTATATATATAAAACAAGGTGTGATTGGCTCGGATATTGTCAAGGAAGAATTGTACAAATTGAAATTTGTTATACATTTTAAACCACTCTTCATAAATAAAGTAAAATTAGATATAGGGGTTGGGGTGGGGATGAGCTCCCCTCTCTTCCCTCCCGACGTACCCACTTCTATATAGACATTAATATACATACAACAAATGAATGTTATGTGTGTACAACCTGTGGCTGGTGTCTTATCTTATCAGTAGCTTTTAGGAAAATTTGATTTAGAACACCTACCGTTCACATTCGATTCGGGGGCATGGGATCATTACACCAGCGTTGCGGGGTTGGGCAACTGCTACACTCAGAAAACCAATCGCCCTTCAATTTAGAATATCGCCCTTAAATTAAAATCAACCTCAAAACTAGATAGTTAGTCTTGTTTTTGGAAATTATTTCTAAGATATAAAAAACAAATTCTTAAAGCTCAATAGGCTTTTTAAAAGCTTTTTTTAAATAAATATTTCCTATTGTTAAGAAATATATTTGTCTTTTCATAAGACCTAAGAACCGTACAATTTTTCCGTGTTTTTTTTCATATAAATTGCTTCAATTTGTAAACAGTCTGAAAAGTTTGTTTATGTGAAATCTTAAAAGACGAGTGTGACTAATTACTTAAGTAATAGAAGGCGAATGTGTACACTTATAAAAGCAGTCCGGAATTTAGAAAACATTTTCCACACTTTTCAACATAGCTACTCTTAAGTATTGAGTAAAAAGAGCCTGCAATTTAGAAATATAATTTCTGAATTATACGGATAATATCCAAGCTTCCCTTAACGCCGAAAATTATGGCGATTTTCTAAATTGTACACCGATTTTTTTCGAGTGTATATATCTGCGATATTTGCTCAATGTGCAATGTGTTTGCTTATATGTACATATATACGAGCATATATTAATGTATCTGTAGATGTATATATATTTTGTTATCCAAGTGCTATGCGTGTTTTTCTAAACATTAATTTAGTTCAATTTCTCGCGCGATCAAAAGCAGATGAGCATGTCGACATAGCTGTGCTGGATGCTATAAATTGTACCATATGTACATACATATATATGTATATGTATATATACGCCCATGTATGATGAACTCACTGTATATAGCTTGGACCTCAAGCCACTCTCTTTGCACCACCCCGTCTCCCCATCCCTTGACCAGAGGCACACAGTTGCATAATCAATATTAATAATTAACAAAAGTTCTTTTGTTTATTTTTCTTACATATATAAATATATATTTATATATATAAATATATATATATTTTTTATTGTTTCCTGCTCACTTTAGCGTGGCATCGCTCTTTGTGTCCCGTTTTGTAAACCCCAATCCACCCCCAAATACATAACCTTTGCCCAACCGCTGCACATTTTGTTTGCCAATTTGTTTGTGTCGAAATAGATAAATTTGTGTGTGTTGCCGGCGTTTATCGCCATTCCATCTGTAACATTTATCCGGTTCTCATTCTTGTGTGCCTCTTGTAGCGCCAGTCGAGACAACTTGTATCCAGACGATCAGCATCAGCGTCACTCGCACTCCCATCAGCACTTGGTGCGGCAGTCTCTGATCAGCCTTAGCTACGCCCAGCCCGGATCGAGTTCCGCAACACCTGCGTCCGGGCCAACTGGTCCGATACCCGTACACTCACATTCATCGGCATCGGCCTCTGTGCGCAACAGTCCGAGTCCGAGCAGCGGCAGCGTTGGAGTCATCGCACTTGGTGCCGTTCGCAGTCGACGTGGCGAGGCGGCGGATCGTGAAAGAGATCGAGATCGGGATCGAGATCGAGATCGGGATCGAGAACGGGACGGTGACGGCGACAGCGTATCGTTGCTGAGATCGGGTCTGGATGAGCAGCGTTCGCAGCGACAGCGCAGCAGCAGCACTCGTCTATCCAGCGGCATCTCCAAGCAAAACTCCTGCGACAGTCGGAGCAGCGGCCTACGCATCCTCGATCCGGCGCCCTCGCACAGCTACAGTCACAGTCACAGTCCCGTTAGCTGCGGCACCGAGCAGAGCGTGAGCAGCACTGGCGGCCAGTCGGCCCTCTACGATGCCTGTCACGAATACACGCGCAGCTTGAGTGCAGCTCCGACAACGGAACCCACTGGCGGAGCAGCTGCATTAAGTGGACCAGCAGCAACAGGAACAGCAGCAGGAGCAGGTGGAGTAGGCGGAGCTGGGCTACTGAAAAGCCATTACAGCGATCAACAGCTATCGGAGCCTCACTTTACCAATCTCAATCTCAATCTCAATTTGAGCAGCGATTACGATACGGGCAGCGATAAGCAGCAGCTGGTGAATCAGACGTACATCTTCAAGTGCATCGCGAACAGTCCATCGTTTTTGCGCACCAACAAGATCAAGGAGCAGTCGAAGAAGCTGCGAAATCTGTCTCTGAAAACGCGCACGGCCAAAAAGAAGGGTCAAATAATATCGAAATCGAACGCCGTATCGGATAATTCACTGCATCCGGGCGATAAGTATCTCAATTTGTATCTGGTGGAGAAGAAGCATTCGCTGCAATCACAAATTGCGCCCACATCGAACACATCCGTTGCAGCCAGTTGCTCGACGTCATCGTCAACAGCGCGTCAGCAACAGTTGCCGGCACTGTCGGCGGTTGCCGCACGGCAACAGCAGCTGCTGCTTAACGGTTCGCTGAAGAGCAGCAGTAGCAGTGATAATCGACAGACGAAGACATTGCCCGCTTATCAGGAGTATCGTTGTGGGAGCAGCAGCAGCAACACCATACCCACAACGGGCAAGAGTCCGCCGGTGCCGCATTCGCTGGCGGCGAAAATAAGCGGCAAGAACTGTAACAATCTGCTGCAAAACGCCGGCGGCAATCAGCTCAGCCTGAGCAGTAACTCATGCCACAAGCTACATGCGCACAGTCAATACGCCCAGCAGCAGCAGCAACAGCATCTGGCCTCATCGCCCAAGAGCTCCGTGTCGAGCAACGGCCACTTGAACAAATACTGTTTAACGGATTTGACGCGACGCAAGGCGGAATTCAATCGGCAGCTGAGCGCTCCGACAGATTATACGCGCCACTCGTCGAGCAACGGATCACAGCAGGAGGGCTCCGAGCCGGCCAATGAGACGGGTGTGGGTGTGGGTGAGTCCACCATAACAGTTGCCAGCGCTGGCGTTCTTGGACACCGGACACCACAATACGGCCACGGCCACGGACCCGGTCAGGCATCAACGGCGCCGGCCACCCTCAAATCGCTGCAACTCCACAATTTTGGTGTGCATCATCCGACGCCGAGGCCCACGTCCACATCGTGCACCAATAGCTTCAATCGGCGCCACATACGCAGACACAAGAGCAAACTAAGCGAACGGTGAGTCTGTTTTCTGTATACCCTAAATATTTCTATTATTGATCATATATATATATATATATATTGATCTTGCTGCAAGTATCTATATCCGTATGTCCAAGCTGTATGCAACAAATTAGTCAGAGATGGCTGGTCTAATCGGTCGAAAGATGAGTTGTATAATGAAGACTAACTCCTCTACATTTTCCCCATAAGGGACAACATTCTGCACATTCAACATTCGCTAAGTATGTTGTGAATGTTCGATATTCGCCTCGAGTATTTTGTGTTCATTTTTTTGCGATGATTTATCAAATTTCATTTCAATATCAATCGAAGAAATGTTTGACAGAATGGAAACAGGCTATTGACACAGCTGAGATCTAAATTTGTTTGCGGAGTTGAAAATATTGTCACCCTTTCAGTTGCAATATAATTACACAAATGTGGAATATTCAGTGCAATGACCGTGCAAGATCTCAAGCTGGAATAAATAAAATTCGTTTAAAATAAAAACCAAAATAGAAGTATTTTAAACTCCAAACAGAAACGTATTTTAACTACGCATATAATCTTCTGCGTGGCTGAGCCGTTCTTTCTTTTTTTGTTTTTACTAATTTTTCTTTACTAGTGTTATCACTGGCTTTATTAACCAGTTGCCAGATTTAAATAGCTGAAATGAATTAGGCATTCAACGCGTTCTCAGGTTGTCGCCGTCGTCATTCGATTGCTGAGTGCTTACCGGTTTTCTGTTAGCTTATCGAGGCACATTTGCATATTTGCCATCAGCATCGTCTGGCACCGAGTCTGAGGTCTGAGTCTGGGAAATACTCTGGTCAGGGACTGGCCGGGTAATGAGCTTCTGAAACGCGAGCAGTGAACTTCATTCTGTCGTACATTGAGCTCTTCGTATAAAAATAAACGAGTTGCCAACGCGCAGGATCAGTTAAGCAAGTACTTCAATCAATCAATCATTTTGTGCTCTGCACCACAGTCTAAACTTTGAACTTTCTTTAACAACTAACTAAAAAACGAACAATAAAAAGTGTGTCAACTCGCAGAATCAAAATTCAAATCGCGAGAACGGAGTTTCCCATCGTACGTACATCAGATTGATTGATAGATCTAGCTATCCTTCAATAAATCGTTTTATATATTTGAAACTTTTTCAATAACTTGGTCAAGGTAAACGTTGTATCAATCAATCAATCAATCAAACCGTTCAATCTGTGGCTTCATTCGCCAGCTAAATAGCTGAAGAAACGAGTAAAAATAAAAGTACAGCCAATTCGCAGGCCCACACAATTTCAGCAGAATCAGTAAATCGCTTAGTTAATCGGCTAATCAATCGCTCACTTAATCAATCGCTCGCTCAATCATTCGTTTATAGCAAAGTGTAACGGCGACCGTGAAAGTGCAAGGGGATTTTTCATGTGTTCTCAGTTGTCGTTTAGTATTCGGTTGATTGTGCTGGTGACACGGAAAACTCTCGCCATTATCATAATGATTGGCGTGACAGTTGTCGGATCGTAAATCTATAATTGATTGCACTAGTTTGTTTAGATTGTTGCTCAGACACCAATGTCGTATTTCTCGGTCTTCGACACTTCGCCTCTATATATCTGTCTGTCTGTCTGCCGTTGCTGCTCATTTACATAAAATCTAGAGGTAGTTTATTTTACTGATGTGTTTCTTTTTTTCGTGTGTTTATTGTTGTCAATTTTTGAAGAATATCAACAAATTATGGTTTAGACATAATTTGTGCGACGCTGCTGCTAGTCGCAAAATCAATTAAAAAGCAACGCAGCACACAACAAATGTTGCTTTATTTATTTATTGTTTTTTTTTTGTTGTATTGTGCAACAGCAGCGCGAATGCCTCAGAACAGGTTATAATGCCGACCCAGCAACAGCCTGATCAGCTCTGAGAAATAAATAAGTTTACAGAACAAAAAAAGAACAGAAGGAAAGAATAATAAAGAAAACTAAAACGATCACTGTAGAATGTAATGAAAATGAACAAATGCTGGGTGTCAGATGATCAATTATTTAATTACGCGCCAAATTCCTTTTTCGGTATTCGGAAACCGAGCTTCGTTCAGGCATCGATTGCCGCAAATTGAAAGTCGAGGTAACGCCTGCAAGCAAACAAACAAATAAACAAACACTGAAATAAATCGGCAACAACAACCAGATACAAAACAACAACAACAACCAAAAAAAAAAACAACAAAGCAAAGCAAAACAAAAACAAACCGAATGCTGGAGGACGCCAAAATAAACGAACTGAACACATTCGAGTTCGGAGCGGCATTCGTTGTTCGGTCGCGATTCGAATTGAGATTCTTTCGGATTCGGATTCGGTTTCGGATACCGATATTCGGAGTGTTTGCCGGCTGTTTTGCTCGTGGCGCGTTTCTGTTGTCGGCGATACTTAGTTGTGCTCGGTTATCGCGCTTGTAATAACTTGAAAAGATAAATTACGGTCTATAGAGAACAAAAAATACAGACACCTCGATAAATAAATAAACAAATATATATATATACATATATGTATATATATATATATATATATTTGCACAGATATATGTATAGCGATAAAATTAAGTTTCGGTCGTCAAATTAGAGAAAACAGATGTTTGACCACGTTTCAAGTTTCAGGCGGCAACAAATAAATGCAAACCACAATTAAAAACGTAATCAAAAAACTGAAACTGAAACTGTGATGTTCAACAACAGAACATAACAAACAAAACTAATTGTGTGATTTACTGTTACCCGATATGTGTTACAGACATATCTATAGATATATGTTTATATGGTTATTAATTTCACTCTGTCGTTTTTTGTGGTTTTTTTTTTGCGCGCGATTTGCTAAGGAGCCAACAAAACGACATAATACAATATTAACGAGATGAATAGTAATAATAATAATCGCAATAAAATTCATTAGGGCTAATGCAAGCGAAGATTAAATTAAATCAGCTTCATCAGGCTTAATTAAAACGAAGCTTTCCCATTTAAAAACTACACTCAATTGAGTGTGAACACTGTGGAACACTGAATAGTGAACGGATCGGCAAAAAAAAAAAATACGAAAGAAAGAAAGAAAATAAATAAATTATAACAGTACTGTGTACTGTGCACGCGTTTGCCTTACCAAACAATAGAACATCCATCACCAGACACATCGAGAGAGAGGGAGAAAGAGAGAGAGAAAGGGAGAGAGCAGACCACGCGATTTCGTGTGCCAATAGGGCAACATTTCCGCAACGAGACCTCAGAGACGGTTGTCGTATCAGCGGAAAGACCTTGACAATCACCGAATACAAGGTGAGAGTGAGAGAAAGAAAGAGAGAGGGAGATCTGGATGCTGTAAGCTTCGACTTTATGCGTGTGCAACAATTAAGCGAATAATTACAAGCAACACACATAACAAACAAAGAAAAAAAACAAAACTTAACTTTCACCCGATTACCTTAGCGGTGTACTTGTAATATATATATATACTCGTTAATATGCATCGTTGTATTCGTACATTTATTTGTTGTTGTTATTATTATTGTTATTATTATTATTATTTACAGCCTACTGAACGGCGATAGCGAAGAATCAGTACGCTGCTCATACTGCTCCGTATTGAATGTGAATGAGAACGACTTGCGCATTTCATTTGAGAACACCTGCACCGACTCGCTGGTCACCGCTTTCGATGATGAGGCACTGCTGATATGCGACCAAGGAACCGAAATGGCAAGAACAAAGGTTTTATTTATACATGTAGCACAGGACGTTTTCCCCAACGTTCATATCCTCAAAAAATATAGAGAGATAATTATTTGTTTAAAACTAACTGACTTCCAGTGCAAGTAATTTCACACAGTGTCAAATTTATACAGAAAATCAGTCATGCGACGTAAATGAGAGCTAGACGAAGTAGCAAACAAATCTTTGGGAAACTTCTGCATTAAATTTATTTACATTTTATTTTCGTTCAAGATTAGTTTGGACATTCATTTGGGAATAACCAAGCAGCCACCTAGTGGCAGGTAGATAAAGGTTTTTTTTTAATCTCAAATGGGTTCAAACAATTGAACTTACAAAAATTCCCCGACTAGAGTGGAATTTAAAGGCAAACACTTAAGGCGAACAAATAGCAACAGTTATCTCCAATAATGACAATTTAGATATGCAAACTACTCATACGATTTATAATTAATCACAGCACACAGAGACAGTAACTCCGCTTTTGTTTAGATTTGGATAATGACGATGACCAGATGTAACTGCAGTAAATCACAGTGACAACTAATTGATTTGGGTGGCTTACGTTTTGTTTTTGTGTGGTATTTTTGCAGGTACACTTTGATGATGTGTCGTTGTACGGCACTCCGAAAGAGGAGCCAATGCCCAACATACCAATAGTCTCGGAAAAAGTCTCGGCGAATTTCCTAAAAAGTCAATTGCAATCATGGTTCCAGCCAACAGACAACCGACTGGCCATGAAATTATTTGGCAGCCGGAAGGCTTTGGTCAAAGAACGCATACGTCAGAAAACTTCCGGGCATTGGGTTATACACCCGTGCAGTTCATTCAGGTAATTGAAACCCACTTCACCAATTGTATTCAGATAGTAAATGTTTTTTATATATTTTTTTGACAGGTTTTACTGGGACCTTTGCATGCTTTTATTATTAGTAGCAAATCTTATTATCCTGCCAGTCGCAATATCATTCTTCAACGATGATCTAAGCACACGATGGATTGCCTTCAACTGCCTAAGTGATACTATTTTTTTAATAGATATTGTAGTCAATTTTAGAACAGGTAATGTGCACAGTTAATCATCACAGTTAATAACACAACACAGTATAACAGGGCTATTAGTAAATTATGGAAATTTGTTGACTAATCTATTTGCATTTTTGCAGGAATTATGCAACAAGACAACGCTGAACAAGTAATATTGGATCCAAAGCTTATAGCTAAACACTATTTAAGAACCTGGTTTTTTCTCGATTTGATTTCGTCGATACCATTAGATTATATATTTTTAATTTTCAATCAAGTAAGTTAATTGTGTTTTAAGAAACAGTACGCAACATTTTGATTAAGATTATGAAATTGCAGGATTTCTCTGATTCTTTTCAAATATTGCATGCCGGACGCGCCCTGCGCATCCTTCGTCTAGCTAAATTACTATCCTTAGTTCGCCTGCTGCGCCTGTCCCGCCTCGTGCGCTACGTATCGCAATGGGAGGAGGTCTATGTAAGTACGCGATTCAATTTTGCCAACACTTTAACGCTTTCTTTGCATAACACACACATATATATATATATATATATACATATATATATATATATATTTAAATCTAAAAGAAAATATATATATATTTGTGTGTGTATATATTTCTTTTGGTAAATTATACTTAATATTTGAATATTGAATTTCGATTTCGTCCATAATATGTTTCAGTTTACAGTTTTCAGTTTGAGTTTTGTTGTTTGTTTATCGAATCAGTTATGATTTTTGTAATAAATTATCTGACCTTAAGCTCAACGTATATAAATTCATTACTGCAATACATTCCACACAAAAGTTCAACATATTTAACAACATATTTAGGTTTCGATTTTAGGGCTTAGTACAGTTGATAGTCAGTGGTCAGAGTTGTCTATATAGTCCAAAGTGCTCAATCTTCTCTATGTTGTTTTCTTTTGCGACTAAATAATATATTTAATGGCGCGTCAATCGTTCAAACTAAACAATTATCAGTTGTAACATAAATGACTAGAAATACTCGGTGTTTTCATTGTGCTATAATTTATTCTTTTTTTTTTTTAATATACCTAAGTATATTTATATATGTATGTGTACCGATATGAGTATAAAATCCCCAAAAATGCTGTACAAAAAAAAGCCCAAACAAAAAGTTGTGTAAATTTTACATACAGTAATATTTGTTTTTAAACTTGTGTTGCGTTGCGCTCCAAGCCCAAGTCCAAGTCCAAGTCCAACTCTAATGCCGCTCAAGCTGACCAAAGCTCCGAAACAACAACAACAACACCTCACCACCAAAAAAAAAAAACAACAACAAGAACCACTCAACATTTTCACCATGTCGCGCTCCGCTTGATCCTTCGCTCTTTCGCGGGGGGATAAATAATTTTTTTTGTTGCTTACCTTTTCACAATTATTGTGTTGGTCAATTCTTTATTTCGATTGTGTTTTTCCTTTTTCTGGTTATCAAATTGATAATTTAAATTTCTTGCCGACTTATGAAGCACACCAGAAACCAAAATTCTTCATTGCACCATGTACAAAAAAAAATATTCAAATCTTTGAAGACTTTTTCTTCCGAGTCAAAGTAACCACAAACTAAGAAACATTAAAAAAAAAAAATTCAAGTGTTGAAAAATGCTTTTTCTCCACAAAACACTTTCTTACGCAATGTCACCCAAAAATAAAAGTACAACAGAAACTTCAACTTACATTGCCTAACTTGGACTATTTATAATTATTTTTTCATATGTATTTTGTTTTAAAACTGTTCAACTTTATACAAACCAAGTATATATGTCTTATATAAGTATGGTTGCTCTTCTCGCTCGCATAAACAAATACAAATTTGCTTATCAAAATCAGATTAAGTAACAACAAAAAAAAAAAAACAAAACAAAACAAAACAAAACCACAAATATTTAAGTTAACAAAAAAACAAAAAAATCATCTTAGCAAAATCAGGGCCTAAAATACCTGTGTATATATATGGTTTTAGATTCTGCAGAATCTACAGAAAAAAAGTGCTGATCGCAGAGGGAGAATGAACAGAAAAGACAAAGATGGCTTGACAAAAAGCAACCTAATTCTCAAGGTAACAACCAAACAATCAAAAACATCTTTAAAATTATTTAAAAATAAAAATCAACACTATCAAAAAAAAAAAAAAGAGAAAGACATAAAACAAATTCCAATTTTTGATATACAAAAACAAAAAGCCTTGATTGATTGACATTATAATTATGTATTAATTGGTGCAACATAACTCACATTTGAGATATGCTTGAACCAACATTGAGTTTTAGTGCATATTTCGTTCGTTCGTTCGTTCGTTCGATTGTTCGTTGATCATGTTTGCTTGATTTTAATGTTCGTTCGTACATTCTGTAAATTTTCTAAGTCTGCCTTTTAATATACATATTGATTGATTGATTGATTGATTGATAGATAAATAAGTACATACATATTTATTATTGATTTAACGCATCAACAACAAATCGCCTGACAGATTTCAAGTAAATCCAATTGTTCAGCAAATGTCGCGCTATTTAATCATTAATGTATCCCAACTTCGGTTCAATCGAAGCTTGTTTTTATGCACTTCACAATGTGTGGTTTTCGACTCAAAATCAAACAACAAATAAATATTTTGTCCGCTTCACTCCTTTCAAGGAGCAATCGAAGTTTGCAAAATGCAAAAAGGATACTTATAGTTTACTTAGTTGTAGTTTTGAATTCGACTTCACGTATCTCGAGCATGTCCTAAACTCAATTACTATCTATCTAGTGAAAGATTAGTTCTAGTTTTAGTTTATTTTCCCCCTTTTGTTCTTTTTCCTTATCTACTGATGGTAGACTGTATATATATGTTAACAAACAACGCCTGTGAATTGCATCTAGACACAATCCTTAGTTATTTCGATTTCAAACTCAAATCAACGCGAACTCAAATGAGGAAAACGTCAAACAGTTTTTTATATTAGCTGGCTCAATGCTTTTTGCTTCAGCACAGTGGCAAAAATATTACATGTGAGAAGCACGCACATAAAAATATGTTGTGCTAGTAAAAGAGTTATAAAACCAATATTGTTATCGGTTGACCAATTGTATATAACGCAGCAACAACAACAACGTCACCGACGTCACCCGCCCTCTACGATGTATAGTAAATGCCACAAAAAAAAAAACATTTTTAAAAATTAAACAAAAATAAACAAATGTTGCTAAAGCTGATGCGACTGCGATTGTTTCAACATTGCTTTTGGCTAAGCTTTTTTGTTTTTGTTGGCCAAAACGCTGCACCCACTCAGCTCACAATACACACAAATACAATTAACTCGTTTGGCACTTCCGCGCTTTAATGCTAATTGAAAACTACTGTTGAACAACGAACACGAACACGAACACTTTACACTCCCGAAATAAATAGCCCTGAAATTTAGAAAATCGCCCTGAAATCTAGCAAAAATTTCGAAGTAAACGAAAGAAAAGGCTTAAGGTTCGAAAAGATTTTTGGTAATTTTCAGAAATCTATTTTTTTCTAATAAAGCACAAATAAATAACTAATATAAAAATAAAATCTACATATACGAAAAAAATACATAAATTTAGAATAGATTTTTTTTCTAATTTTTCCGAAATACGTTTCTTAATAATCTAAAAACTATAACTGTAATCCTTTATTGTTAGAAGAGAAATCATAAACTTAATAAAATGAAATCAAATGAAATTTTAAGTGATCTTAAATAGCTGTTTATGAGAAAAATTAAAATTAAAAAAAAAACACTTGAAATTAGACTTTTTTCTAGACTTCAGCAGAAAATTTGAAATAATCCGTTCGACAAAATATACTTTCTGAATAGTAAAGCAAGCCTTATTTATTTGATGTCGACTAATATAGGCCAACGAAAAAAAGTACAAAAAGTAAAATATAAATTAATTCAAATTAAAAAATAGGAACAATTTCAAAGATTTCGGATGCTACTTAAATGCAAATTAGTCCAACATTTGCTTGACTTTGTTTCCAAGAGTATGGCGATTTTCTAAAATTCGGGCCAAGTTGTTTTTTCTGAGTGTACTACACACTTAGCAAATACAGTGCATTTAGTACATACATAGATACATACATAAATGTAAATCAAGACTTGAACGTATTGCATAGCATACATTTGTGGGCAAAGACAACAAAACAAAAAAATACAAAACAATAAAAAAAACGCTTACTACTGCAACAACTGCATCTGCCACACTTAATATAGTTCTATTTATATTATGCATCGTATTTTCTACTGTCACAACATGAACAACAGCAACAACCACAACAACAACCACAACAACAATGCTACAAACAACAGCAACAACACACAGTTTGATTGATAACGTTATCAATGCTTTTGCTTTTGTTTCGGCGCCAATTTTGAGCCGTGCGCTTTTTGCTCTACTCCTACTACTACTATTACTACTACGCTACTCTACTACTACTACTACTACTACTAATCTACGCTACTCTACTCTGCTCAACTGTACTCTCTGCTACTTAAAGCAAACTGTAATCTTTAACTAATTTATATAAGTCTGCCACTCTATTGCCAATTATGCAACAAAAAAAACATATGTTTTGTGTTTGTTATTACGTTTTGGTTTTGTAATTTGTTTAATTGGTTTTTCTGTTTGGTTATTGTTTTTTTTTGTTTTTTTTTTTTGGTTATGGGCTCTTAAGTTTGGTTACAATTTGTGTTCACTCTCTTTTCGGTGCAACTGTTGTGCAAAAAGATTTCAGCTAAAGAATCGCGTGCCACATTCATCGTTTTCAGTAAGTCTGCGTGTGAGTTAATGCCAAGAATCTGGGCAGCAGTGTGGTGAGCTGTAATCGCACACATATATTCTATATACTTGAATATTTCATACAAAAATATATTTCAAAGAAAACTGAACAAAACTTGAATGCAACACTTTTGACTCTTTACTTTGGGTTTTCTTATTTTTTTTTTCGTTTCGTTTCGATTTGTTGTTTGTTGATTTGTTCTCTTAAACTTTGTACAGAAAACGTAGCACTAACAATAATAAAACAACAACTTCAAATACAACTACAAAAACAACAACAGCTGTGTATAAGAACGTCTTTAGAGACAGTTATTAAATACTTGTGTATATTTAACATACTTCCCCATACATAAACTCTCGTTTACTTAAGTAATTCATTTATTTGGAAACTGAGCAAAAGTTAAGATGAGCACTTGTACCATAATAGCAGCTGATTTGCACTAAACAATGTAGAAAATGGTTGAATTTATTGCGCTCAGGTTGTGTACCACACACACACACACACACAAATACATACACACAGACACAAATACATACACACACACACACACACCTGTGCTGATGTATTGCCTAATATTAGACTCACAAAAATACTTCTTAAATTATATTGTATATTTGATTTGTTCTATCTGATTGCGATTTTCTGTCTGCATCTAAATAGTGCCAGCTAACAAAACTCTGTGTGCATTTTATGGCAGTTTATCCTTCAATTATACCGAGTGTAGCATACTTCTCGGCGTGACTGTGACGCGTGTCTTCTTTTTTTCCCTTTATTTATTGCTATTTTTATTGGACATAAACTGTCAGAAAATCCTTAGCATAACTATTTATTTTGAATTATTGGTTTTTATTTGTGGCTGTGGTTTGGTTTCATTTTTCGTTTGCTTCTTAATCGCAAAGTAATTGGCGCAATTATTATTAGTAATTATTCGTCTATGGCAGCTGGAAGCCCAAATCCACAAAAGAAATCTCAAAATTTAAATGAATTGTATTTTTTGTTCGCGATTTTGGTTTCCATTTTTAGTTAACTTAAAATGCCTTTTGGGTTTCTCGTCTTTCCAATGTGTTAATCACAAATGTAACAAACACACACACGCAACATATTCACACACATACATAAAGACATAAACACACACACACACACAACACACACACACATGTATAGACAGTGCGGTGCTGGCCTTTCGTTGATGTGCACTCTTATTGATAAATCTGGTTGCAGTTCCTCAATATGGCCTCGGTGTTCATGAGGATCTTCAATTTAATTTGCATGATGCTCTTGATCGGACACTGGAGCGGTTGTCTGCAGTTCTTAGTGCCAATGTTACAGGGTTTTCCATCTAATTCCTGGGTATCCATCAATGAGTTACAGGTGCGCTACAATTCTGTAAAAAAAAATATAAAAGAACATTATAAAAACCTTCTAAAATTTGTTTTGTGTGCGACTTGCAGGAATCATATTGGCTGGAGCAGTACTCATGGGCATTGTTTAAGGCCATGTCGCATATGCTGTGCATAGGATACGGCAGGTAAGCAACAATTCAACAATTATTTCAATTTTCAATTTTACACATATCAATTGACAATTTTTAAACGTTTCCAAGTGGATCGTTTTTATTTTGAGCGCAGTACCAATCCAAATGCCAAACCATGACAAAAACTGTTTTGCATTTTACAATTATTGCAATTTGATTAACAAAACTTTCACTTGTTTTTAATTTAATCTTCTGATGACATTTCGAGTCACTCATTATTTTCTAAAAGCCACCATTGTCTATCATTGTTTTATTGCGATTGTTTCTGATCTTTAGATTATATTTTACGCGCTTTTTCTGGAGTATTTAGGAGTATTTTAATTGTATTTCATGCATTTTCAATCAGATTCTCAATCAGTTTCTCTATTTATGTAAATCATATTTCTGCCATTCAATCAATTTCCTCCAACTTTTCTTATCGAGACTATTTGATTGCATGTGGTGATTTTAATCTCCCCGTAGCTGTATTTTCAATTGAATTTATTTTTTGGGTTTCCGGCTCGAATTGATTACAGAACTGCTTACTTCTGTAACTATTATGGGAAATCAGATTTACTTAATCAATTAAAATATTAATAATCTTGTGAAAATAAGGATATTGTCATATTATTTGTGTTTATACACTCATTTTTGGAGTCTTGTGTTCCCCGGGCAAATAACTCTCGTTATTTGGTAGCTATATCAACTTACAATAATGACTATAATGGTCAGATTCTAGGCATTTCAACAACTTTGTGTATATAAAACGCAAGTCTTTTTTTTTTACGAAATATACAAAAGCAAAAGCCGATCTGTTTGCTGAGTTTCATCTATTCACATATTTCTCTAATGCACCTTGCCCCTGGATTATTATAATATTAGTCTAATCGATATATAAACAATATTTATTTATGAATCTGCTTGCAGATTTCCTCCACAATCACTGACGGACATGTGGCTGACGATGCTGTCGATGATATCGGGGGCCACCTGTTATGCATTGTTCCTCGGTCATGCGACCAATCTAATACAGAGCTTGGACTCCAGCCGGCGGCAGTATCGCGAGAAGGTCAAACAGGTCGAGGAGTATATGGCCTATCGCAAATTGCCGCGCGATATGCGTCAGCGCATAACGGAATATTTCGAACATCGGTACCAGGGTAAATTCTTCGATGAAGAGCTGATACTTGGCGAGTTGAGCGAGAAATTACGCGAGGATGTCATCAACTACAATTGCAGGTGGGCAATCCTAAAACAGTGGCCACGCTGACTGTTCAACTGTTCAACTAACCAACCAAATTAATCAATAACTTATTTGTACATAGTATTACACTCAGAAAAAAAAACGATCCGCCGGTGTTACTCTGCTTATTATCTAGATAGTTTATTTCTAAAGGGAAAAAACGTGTCTTTCCTAAACAAAATTGGGTATTTCTTTTCTTAATTTAAGGCTAGATTTTTCTAAAATGTATACAAATCATTTATAATTTCCAAGGTGTTTGTTTTTTATATTTTTACATAGAAGTCTCATAAATGCTTACATCATTATATCATATATACAGAAATTATAGATTGCTTGGAAAAAAATTCATATAATTTAATTTAAAAAAAATCGCAATCTTAGAAAGAATTTTTCCAAAAGTGAGTATTTTGAAATTTTGTTTTCCTTTATTTATTTAAAGTATATAATTTAATAATAGAAAATAGCCTTTCTAATTTTAAGAAATTGTTTTCTTATACTTAGAAACTATTTCTAGAATCATGAAAAACTTTTACGTTTTCAGGTGCAGTTTTGTTCTGAGTATATAAAAAATATATTTAATTTATTTATATTTTTTATTCGCAGATCCCTCGTGGCGTCAGTGCCTTTTTTTGCTAATGCCGATTCGAATTTCGTTTCCGACGTAGTTACCAAACTGAAATATGAAGTTTTCCAACCAGGTAAGTTAACTTTTAGAACTTGAATACCAAATATGAATAGTTAATGAAAAGGCTTCTTAATTTTTCAAGGGATTAGTTTTTAAAATGTTCAATTCTCAACAAAATGATTACAATATTATTAATCTTTTCTTCTCGAATTTATAGGTGATATTATCATAAAGGAGGGCACGATCGGCACAAAGATGTACTTCATACAGGAGGGCGTTGTAGACATTGTGATGGCCAACGGCGAGGTATGTTACCACAAATGATCCAATAAAATATATTTTAAAAAATATATATATATAATACAGGTTGCCACCTCACTCTCGGATGGATCCTACTTTGGTGAGATCTGTTTGCTGACCAATGCGCGTCGTGTGGCAAGTGTGCGAGCCGAAACCTATTGCAATCTATTCTCGTTGAGCGTGGATCATTTCAATTGCGTTCTGGACCAGTATCCGCTGATGCGCAAGACCATGGAAACTGTGGCTGCCGAGCGGTTAAACAAGATTGGCAAGAATCCAAATATAATGCAACAAAAGGATGAGCAGCTAAGCAATCCAGAATCGAATCAAATAACGGCGGTGGTCAATGCACTGGCCGCCGAGGCCGAAGAGTGCAAAGATGAGTAAGTTATCGCATATTGTATATATATAAATATATAATATTAATACATATACATATATACATTGTAGTTATAGTGACATGGATCTCAAGGAGAATTTACTGCATGGGTCGGGGTCGAGCATTGCTGAGCAAACGATACGAGAGGGCCTCCCACGGCCCAGAAGCGGCGAGTTTCGGGCTCTATTCGAGGGGAACACCCCATGACACTGAGGCACATTCAACAGCCCATCCGGCGTACATCGGGCAACCATCTGAGTAGCGGTTTGCAACCCAAAAACTACAAACAACAGCAGCAACAACAACAGCAACAGCAACAGCAACAAAAATAGTTATACATTACAGCAGCAACGCAGACACAGACACAACCAGACATCTATACACACACAACACACATAGACACACAACACACACACACAAACACATGCGTATATAATAATTAGAAGAACCTTAACAAAAAAAAAGTACACTCAAAATTATGAATCAATTTACGGTAGTCTACATATATATGCAATTGCGATTTAGTAGAAAATGACAACAAACAAAACAAAACGATGAAAAAATGAGATAGAAAACGTATTACACAACAATGTCCTCAATAATTATTCATAATTTCAGCTCCGCTAACTGTGATGAACTTTAATATAAGAATCGAAAAACAAAACAAAACAACAAAAAAAAACAAAAAAAAAATTAAAAACGAAAAAAATGAGTACATAAAAAGTAACTTATACGATAAAGAAAAAAATTCAGCAGCCAGTTAAAGCATTCACACAGAGAAATCCACGGCCATAGAGGAAACACTTACACACCAACACACACACAGTTACGTACATGATATATACACTGGAAAAAAACAGACAGACATACTACCTACATACATACATACATATATAAGTAGTAAATCTACATATAAGTTTTATGCCCACGATATTGTAACGATAACGAAGTGAATAGACTTTTGAATTGCTACATAGGTGTTAGTCCTATGGACCTACTACTAATACTAAAAAGAAAAACAAAACAGACAGATTCGATACACACAGATACACAAACACACACACACACATACACCTGTAGTTACAACATACACTTGCATAACCTTATGATATAATAAAAAGCCGTTACGTTATGCATTCAAAAAAGAAAGAAAAACAAAAAACAACAAGAAAAAAAAAACAAAGAAAAACATATTAAAGCGCGTAGCTATTATGTACTCAAGAGCAACCAAGAAAGAAACCAAGAATTATGTATTATTGCGGTTATATAGCATATTTAAATACGCAGTGCAACATGGAAAACAACACTCAGCATACGAGTATACACGACAACAACAAAAATACAACAATATTATTAAAAACAAAAAACAAAAAAAATACAAAAAAAAACAAACAAACAAACAAACAATTAAATTAAACAAAATGCATTAGTAGTTGAACTATTAGTTTTTCACTCACTGAAAACAAAAAAGAAAATGAAAAGAAAAGAAATACACACACAATACAATGTAGTAAAAAAGCAGCCTCAAGAGTAAGAAAAACCTCAGTGTGCCGTCGTTTCAACGGTTAACAGCAGTAGTAACAAAAAACAAAAAATACAAAAATACAAAAAAAAAACAATAAGAAACATATACACATAAGCATTGAATATATACACAACATACATACAACAAACAACATACATACAAACATATATACTAAACAAAAAGAGATAAAACTACATTAATTAGATAATGTTGTCTTTTATAGGGAATTGTTATGACGACTCAGTTCGAATAATGTATTTATTGCAAATTATTATTTTAATTCAAGATTCTGTTTCAACAAAATACTATTTAGTTGCGAGCGAGATCTTTTTGCAAGCCACATTGAACTACACGCGTTTGTAGTCGTGTGCATCTTTGTTTATCTTTAATTTCTGACATAAATCAAACGGAAGACAGAATACCTTGTTTGAAGATTTATGTAACTTAGTATTTTATTATACGTAAACTAATAAATGAAAAGCAGAAGGACAGCGTTTGCCTTAACATAATACAATGCGACTTCTTTTCTTTTAGAAGATTAGGCTCTTGGCTTATTTCTATATTAACATATATAATATATATATATATATTATATATGACGAGTAACTTAACCGATTACAACAAAGCAAAAATTTCGAGACACTTCAAATCTCATTGAAAAATAAATATATATGATTCTATATCTTATGCTGCGACGCACCCAACCCGACTCGATGAGCGCTATGTTGATGTTGTTTGTCAGACATCCGGCATCTGGATCCACAAGTATCATATGCAAGGTGTCATTCTGAAATGGAGAATTCTTAAGAGTGTTGCACGTATCTTTGTTATACTTGGTTAGCCTACAGCATCGTTGATTTTTTCAATCTTCGCATAGAGGCGACGATAGCACACAATATCATAAAAGTAATTGCTCGCCTCCACTGAAAAGTGTTGTCCATGCCGGGGCGCCACACAGGCCAGTCGACCGGGCCAACATTGTGGTGGCAGCTTTGCAAACTCCTTGCTTAGAAATTTCAGCTGAGTGGGACATATCCACAATCTTTCGCCCGTATCCACGAGTTCTACCTAATATTATTAAAAATATATGAAAATTAATGATGTACTTTTAGAAAATGCATTTCAATACTTGCCTCAATATTATTTTTGCTGCCCGCTTTAATGCTTAGAACTTGAACGCGACAAACTGTGTCCCGAAAGCGCATGGCTCCCAAATGGTCGGGCATAATTAGGAATGATGGCATATTATACCTGAACCTCGTCGATTTTGTTGTAAAACTGCCTGTTAAATATCGCATAGGTAATTAAAGTAATCACTGAGAAACTAATCTTAAACTTAAGCTTACTGCATGTAGTCCGCCATGTTCTTGTAGTCTTCGTACTCAGCGTCATGCGTCCAGAAACTGAAGATATGCGGACTGGCAACCTACGCATGAGAAACAAGTAGGTTACAAAATATGTATATAATTTAAAAAATAATATTAATGAAGTAACTGTCACAAGCTGCACTTCGATCCGATCCTGTAGCTTGAATTTGTTGTGGATATTCCGTTGAGGCAACTGCTGATTGAAGCGAACCACATCCTTGGGATATGCCATGCCCAGTACTCGCTCGTCCTGTGAATGCCAATTAAGTATTAAGTTCACAATTAGGCGTAGACGATTTCATAAAAATATTACCACAGCATATGCTGGAATGGCATCCGTTTCGCTGCCTTCGTCCGAGGACAAATAATGGACAACGGGCCCTTCACATTTTGTTTCCAACTTGGGCACAACTTCAGCTTTCCTTAAATTGCTGGAGTATTTTTGGCAATTCTTACAGTATAAAGCAATAAATATAATAGATGAAATGCGAATGGCAGGATTTGACTTGCCACAGCATCATCGCAAGCTTCATCAGATGGTAGAACAATAAATTCAGGCTTTTCCGTTGTGTTTGCTCTTATATCTGGTTGCTTTTGTGCTTCATCTGATTTAGCGATTATTTTGCTATTCGGAATATAATTTTCATTTATATTACTTTCATCCCAAGACGACTCATCATCGACATTGGCTATGGAAAGCTTTGAGACCGAATTCCTTATCGAACTTATTCCGCCAACCGATTTTTCTGCTGGTGCTCGATTTGAGCATTGTCTCGAGTAGCTATTATTATTCCAGTTAGATGAGCGTTGGTCTGCAGACAATTGCGCTTGGCGCCAGCTGCCATTATTGTTGTTGTTGCTATTGCAGCGTTTCGTCTGCTCATTCACAAACACAATATCTGATATCTCGGAGGGATACCAAAATTTGGGCTTGGGCTGACCACGATTTCTTGGCCTGTTGCTCGGCTTCTTTTGGCACTGCACCATATGCTCAATGTGAGCCGTTTTCTCGTGCTCTTCGCACACACCTGTGCCATGGGT
Organism: Drosophila hawaiiensis; assembly: GCA_037043685.1. Taxonomy (NCBI): domain Eukaryota; kingdom Metazoa; phylum Arthropoda; class Insecta; order Diptera; family Drosophilidae; genus Drosophila; species Drosophila hawaiiensis. The sequence continues at coordinate 228,346 of JBAMBA010000179.1, read as the reverse complement.
CCACACCCAACCAACTGGAGTGCAAAGTGTATATTTAGCAGAGTATATATATAGTTAATAATGAGTACGAACTGTAACAGTGTCGGAAATGGAGTTCAAGAAGCTTTCGATGTCTTTGAAGCCAAGCTTGTAAAATGGCACCGGGGAGCCTTCTTCGCTTGCGTAGTCCAGTTTCAGTCGCTCCACAGTCATGCGATCGGGTGACGATATTATCAGTGAGCGTATCACTTTCTTGACGTAACTTAAAAACTTTGCTCGTTCATATTTCATAGATTTGCAATCAATTTTACGTAAAGCCGAAAGAAAAATTTAGATTTTGCGCGTTCAGAAGTTGGCTGTGATTACAAAAACATATGTTTGTTCAAATATAGTACGCTATTAGTGATCAGTTAACAGGTGGCACAGCATACTGCAAAAAAATATCGGTGCTAGTATCACGAGCACGTGATAAGCACCAATACATGATACTGTACCAATAAGCAGATAATACATAGAGGAGTCAAATCGGTTTTGTGACTATTCAATTTTCTGTTAACGCATATTTTAAGAATTCATTATGAAAGAATGTACTTTCATATTGCCATTTGTAGGTCTATATTGTCTTCTTAGTGACTGCACCTATTATTTATTTTAAATTAGTTATAGCAACAAGTAAATCCAGTTTTTTTCAGTTTTTATTTATGTCGATAAGTTTGTTAAATATTTATCGAATATGTAATCAGATATAAGAACTAGTTCATTTTGAATCAGGTGGTAGCGCTGCTACCCGCGAATCGAAGCTCGCTCGTTCATTTGCTTGGGGTGGCGCTCTGCTGGTTCCAAACACTTTTCAAGCTAAGTTGGCTGCGGTTCGGCAGCCGAACTAGCTCTTTCTTTTACTTCCTTTTGGTTCCGAACAAGCAGCAAAATGTCGAAGAGAGGTATTTTCCAACAAATTAAATCCGAATAAAAGTGTCAAATACAACCAATCAATGCAAAATAAGAACACTGCAGTGAAGTGCACAACCCAATGTGACCGTTTAACTAATTATTTGTGTTTTCCATCGACATTTAGGACGTGGTGGTACCGCGGGAGGCAAATTCCGCATCTCGCTAGGTTTGCCCGTAGGCGCTGTGATGAACTGCGCCGACAACACAGGTAATCAAATAAATAAATGGCATACGCAATGCAAATGCAATGTTAATCATATATATATATTTATGTGTATGTCAACAGGCGCCAAGAACCTGTATGTTATTGCTGTGCACGGCATTCGCGGTCGCTTGAACCGTCTGCCCGCTGCTGGCGTCGGCGACATGTTTGTTGCCACCGTGAAGAAGGGCGAGCCTGAGCTGAGAAAGAAGGTGAGTACGCTGTTAATGCGCTAACAGCATCTGCAAGTGAGCAAAATACATGCAAATTGCATGTGCTGCATACCAAAACAAGAAAATGCCAAATTGCGACTTGTGCAAAATATGCTGCGTTTATTTTGCTCAGTTTTTCTGGTATTTAATTTGTGTTAATGTTTATTTGCTAACGCGTGGTTTGTTCTCATTTGTAGGTTATGCCAGCCGTTGTTATTCGGCAGCGGAAGCCGTTCAGAAGGAGGGACGGGGTCTTTATATACTTTGAGGACAATGCGGGGGTCATTGTCAACAATAAAGGCGAAATGAAGGGCTCGGCCATCACCGGGCCCGTTGCCAAGGAATGCGCTGATCTGTGGCCCCGTATCGCATCGAATGCTAGCTCGATAGCCTAAGCAGTTTCCAGTTTCCAATTCGAGCAACAAACACAGAATAAACCCAATAACGGAACAACAGCAACAACAAATGTTATTAAATTAGAACTTCCTCTAAGAATTGGTTTTGTTCATTTGTTATTTATTATTGTTATTAGTTCGGTTTATGCTCATTATTTGGGTGCCTCGGTGCGCAAGGTGGGCTTCGGCCGTGTCACCTCCATCGAGATCTTGCCGGTGGCGCCCTTGAACAGAGCATAGCACGACCTGGAACGTGAGACCCTCCAACGCATCGCCATTTAATTTTGTTATAATATCGCCGCGCTGCAGCCGACTATCAATCTCCGGATATTGTCCTTGAATCTGCGGGGAACACGATCATTGATTTAAATAGACAAAAATACAATAATACACATACAATGTCGGAGATGGTGCAGCCGCGTTCGTTGGGCGACAGCGATAAGCCCAGCTCTTTGCCGCTCTTCTTCATAAAATCGACATTGATCTTCTCCAGCTCGGGTGGATCGGCTCGGTAAACGGTAAAGTTGACATTCTTGTCGTAGGTCGAGTGGAACAACTGGTGCACCTTCAGCGTGGTCAAACTCTCGCAGTGCACCGGCCTGCCATTAATGTCGCAAATGTGATCGAAGATCTTCAGCCGATTGTCGGTTGCAAAGACGCCCTCGGGATAAATGTGTGTGATGACACAACCAGTCTATGTGCAAAATAAAATATCATTCCATATATGTATAGTATGTATGTATGTATGTGTGTGTGTATTTGCTCACAGTGACATGATTGTTCTTGCCGCCACACACAATGACGCCCAACGGCTTCTTCTCCACTTTGACCTCAATGATTATCTTTTTGTTTGGCTTTATTTCGGCAACTGATGGATCCTGTGGTTTCTCCTCCTCCTTTTTGACCTCTGCAAATTTGGCATTTAATCGAAATCATTTAATATTAGTTTGGGTAATTGATAAATAGCTCAGTAAAAACTTCATTGAGACCAAATTGACTAATATCTAATTTTATTATGTTCCTCAAAACTTGATTTAAAAATGAGGGCAACTTGATAATTTGCATATTTTAGCTCCGATCGGTCCAAGACAACATTGTCTGCTAATCGGAAGAGTTTGCTGTATTTTGCAATTAATTTAAGTTTTTTCCTGGTATAATTTTGACGTACATTTACAGGGACTATTTTTTCATTGTTCACTTTGATAGCCAAGGTATCATGGAGATATATACTTGAAACTTGGAGCATAAACTAGTCTGTACCCGCCTCAGAAAAAGTTAAGATCGATAAGACCACATTTCACTCACAATTTTAAGGCTATAAGCACCAAAATTTGTTTGTAGGTTGTTGGCGATGTACTTTCGCATCTTTTGAGTTTTGAGCCGTCAAATTTAGGAGGTATATTATCTTTAAGAACATCTGCGCCCATAATCGCCAAAGCCGATATTTCGGAAAGTGTACATCGATAAAACCGCAAAACTCCCATAATTTTAAAGATAGGGTCAAATTTTAAAGGTATACGAGTATTCTTAAAAATCTCCTCCAAAGATCGGTATTTCTTGGCTAAATCCTCCCTGTTCGGTTGCACCAATTATCAGATGGTATATCTTATGGTATCTGAGTAATTCGCAGTCGACTGCAACATTCTCACTTGTTTTTTTGTGTGTAAAGGTTATAATGATTTTGTTAAAATATATATAACACGCAGAAAGAAGTATCTCCGACCACATTAAGTATATATATTCTTGATCAGGGGTCAACAGCCGAGTTGATACAGCCATGGCCGTCTGTCCGTCCGTCCGGATCTCATAGACTAAGAGCTAGAGATTTGGAATATAATGTCTCGTATACCCGGCTCAGATCAAGCTTGCTTTATTTGATCAATAACTGTATACGAATCTCAAATATCGATATATTTTGATTTCCGATAGCAATAAATGCTATCATTTTAAAGCAGAATCTTCTTATTAATACATAATATGCAGATGCATTTTATTGATCAACTGGCCAATTTTCATCAAGATCGGATAAGAAACACACAAGTTATAGTTCTGTATGCATAAATATGCGTGTAGATGCGTAAGAAAGAGATGGCATGATAATCGATGCGAGCGTCAAAATGTTTTTGTATGTATGCTGCAGAGTCCCGTTACATACGATTGGCTGTACGTATGTATGTATGAATATTCACGTGTTTGCCGGTAGAACGCATTTGCAGACCTGCTCACGTTTTGGTGCAAAGATTTTTAAGGGAAATTTTCCAATAAAACTAGAAATATTTAACGACTGGGCTCAGGGTATATCGTAGTCGAGTCAGGGTATATCACTCGACTGCAGCACTCTTCCTTGCTTACTCTTCAGTGTGTGTTTTTGATTTTTAAAAATAAATTATCCAAACTAAAAGTATTGTATATTTAACAGCTGGGTTTAGGGCATATCCTAGTCGAGCTCACTCGACTACAACTTGCTTACTTGTTTTCATTTTTATTATTATGTTATTTATTTGATATTATTAGAAATATAAAAAAATGTTATGAGGCTCAGTGATTATACTAACAAGTCCTTCTTCAAGCAATCCCCATTTTAAGGCGTTTATTACTTACCTTCCTTCTTCTTTTCCTCGACTTCTTTCTCGGCCTTTATGGACTCCTCGCTCTTGAGCGTGAGCAGAATCATGGTCACAACGCCCTCGGCGCGCTTGATTAGTCCAGTTGCCTGTGGAGGGGATGTGTATTTTAGGACTCGTTGTCTTTGCATTGAATGAACCGATTAGTTGATTAGCCCACCTCATCGTAGTTGGAATCTAGTGTAACATCCTGGTTAATTGCCAGCAGCATGTCTCCAACTTTGATGCCCGCCTGCAAGCGATTTGTGGCAAGTGGTTACGGCAAAAGGTAAGGAACAGCAATACTTACCGCTTCTGCATTGGAGCCCTCACGCAAATCGGAGACAAAGATGCCATTGCCCACCTCCACGTGCTTGCCATAGATGACCATTATGCCCAGGAAGCCCTCCTTGCGCACCTGCACCGAGCGCGCCTTGGGAAACTGATCGAAAATGAACTTGGTCTGCAAGTATAAAGTCAGAGTTTAACAATACATCGGTGCATTATGGATGATTGCTTGCTTGCCTCATCCGTAGATGCTGGGAACTTTTTGATGGGCTTCACACACATGCCCTCGTCGTTGGGTTTGCGTCGTGACGTAATCATGACGAGCTTCTCCCCCTCGACATTCTTGAACACGGCGGTGGCGTTCAAATGGCAGCGATTCTTTAACACATTGCCATTGAGTTCGACGATCTCATCGCCCGGTTTCATATCCACACCGGCCAGCAACCCATTGGGATCGACGCCGGCCACAAAGCAAGCCATCTTCTGTCGATCCTTGTGGCCGGCAAGAGCAAGACCCAACGGCATGTTGCCCGTACGCTGCAGTTCGATGCGGCGCAGATCCTTCATCATGTTATAGCGTTTGTTGATCTTCGCCATCGTATAGCCAAACTCATCCTCCTGCTCCTTGTTCCGGTCCTTCTCCTGCTTGTTCAACTTGCAGTTGCCCGCCGAAGCGCGATCAATCTGAAATGGATTTAATAATTGTTGCGAATGTTATTTATAATTTCAGGCATTTGGCCATGGCAAACCTCATAGCCCGCCTCGGTGCGAATGCGACCGGTCATGTCACGCGTATCCTCATCCTCCTCGTCCACATGGGCGGTGGGTACGTGCTTGACCTTTTGGGATGCCGAGAAGGTAGCATTGCTGCGTATGGGATCATTTCGCATTGTCGGCTGCCTGGCCATGGCGGCCGTGCTAGTGTTACCAGATGTTGGCTCTATCGAAAGAGATCAATTCAGATCATTTGTACATGTCTCCAATTAAAAAATCCAGATCCAACCTTGGTTGAACTTATTTTTGGCCTGCATGTAACCATTGCTGCGTGGATCGTTCTGTCTGTTGCCCTCATCGCTCTTGTCGAACGTTTGTATTTCAAGCTCGATCTTAAAGTCCGCATCCTTGATTAGATCGATGACTGCCTGTTCGGTGGCATTTCGCACATCCTTCCCATTCAGCGATAAAATGCGATCGCCAACCTACAAATGGATTACATTGGGTGGGTAATAATCGAAAGATACTTTTGTGTATCTCAGCTACAAACCTTCAGTTTAGCACAGAGATGCGCAGGACTATCGGGTACAATGCCCTTTATAAATATTCCCGTTGTTTTCGTATTCGGCGAGTCCTTAACCTCGCCACGCACAATACAAATGCCAAATGATTTCTTGCCCGTTTTATCCAAGGTTACCATGTGAATATGGTCTTCAATATTTCAGTTGACAGTGGAAATGAGAGAGACAGATGGAGAAAGAGAGAAAGAGAGAGAGAGAGAGAGAGAGAGAGGAAAGGAGAAAAGCAGTGAGAGCAACTAATGAAAAGAGTTTTTAAAGTCTTTCTCTTTTTAATTAAAAAAAAAACACTTTTCCTGACTGACTGCTTGGTGACCTAATCACAAGAAACTCACATTTTTTCCAGTTAAACTAAATAATATGATTTTCTGTCATTGATTGACTGAGTAATTTATAAATACCATTTAAAAAAATTAACCTGAAATTTCTTAAGAGATTATATTTACTTTCTTTTCTTAAAGGCAGATTTTTGTAATTTAAAAACAAAAATCTAAATAACTGAGTTTTTTCTATTTTTTATACAGATCTCTCCCATTAGCTTTTTTGATAGTTGTATTATTCTTATTATTTTAAGACTTCACATACCATTTTAGGTAGTTTAAAAATTCATTTAATTTGAAAAAACTTACCTTTGTTTTCTGATATAACAGTTTTATATTTATTTACTTAATATATACTTCGAAATTATTTCTAAAGACAAGAAAAAGAAATATATTATAAGAAAGCCTTTGCTGTTGTAAATATTTTCACTATTAACGAAGTTAAGGTAGTCTTAATCTGGAAGCCAAATCAAACAATGCTTTTAAAAATATGTTTAGTGTTAATAAAATTATGGCTTTGGATAATTTTGCCTTCAGCGTTTTACCATTAATTATCAACCTTAGCCTTTATAAAGATTTGATATTGGCTTTCTTATAGAGCAATTTCGTTTTTGTTTTGGTTGATTTACTCATTTTTAATTCCACATTTAATTCCGAGTTGTCTATTTCTATTATTAAGAACTCAATTTTAAACTTCTTATCTCGGGAATAACACATTGGTATCCATTTGTGGTTTTTTATTTATTTTGTATGTTGTTATTTTCTGGGCTTGCTTAAATCCGTGCAACAAATTTAGGACCAGTTTTACAATACTTCCAGATATTTTATTTGGTTTTTTAATTTTTTTTAAACTTCCATTTAAAATGCAAGAATATTACATTTTATTTTTAATTTAATTTAACTTAATTTTAATATTTCGTGTGGTTTCTATGTCTAATATTAGTGTACACTTAATAAATAAAAAATAAAAAATATATCTTTGATTAAGCTTATTTATTTATTGTGATTGTAAAATTCCATCTTAGTGCTTAAGTCTTAAATCCAATCAGAAATCATTTTGAAAATATTTGCTTCAATCACCAATCAGTCAGTCAGTCAGGTTATATATTGTTATATATAATGTTTATACAACTATTCAGAGCAGCTTAGAGCTGGGAAGATGCAGCTGTAAGCACTGGCATTGACTATAAGCTTATAAATCCGTAGATACATTGTGATTATCTAACAAGTCACAAAAATCGTTTAGATGAATGTTTCTTTTAATTTTATTCACACTTTTTACTTTATTGTTGTATTTGCACTCTTTTATTTATTAGCTGCATTTTAAAATTCGTTGCGTTTTTTTTTATTGGCTAAATTTCCACAAATTAGCTTCTTTAAAGTCAGTTTCCAAGAGTGAAATTGATTGGGATTTGAAAATCTTGGAGTACTAACCACCGCCGCCACCGGCCCCGGAATTCATTTGGAATTGAACCATGATTAATGAGTTTCAATAATATTTACAGTTGTGCCACACATTAAATGTTAAACTGTAGTGTTTTTTTCTTTGTTTTTTATTTTTTGAGTTGTGAGCTCATTGAAAATCGCGCCTAAACTGATTTTACAATTAGCAGTCTGGCATTCTTGCTAACTGACTTAGTGGCCATTCTATTTTGAGTATGATTTTCGTATCGATTACACTGCGCAACAAGACAATGTTTGTCAATGATATATTTAAAATTTAAAAACAGGAAACAGTTTATGCTTTTGTCTGTCCATAATAAATGTATTATATAATGACAAAGTCAATTTAATTTTATTATTTTTATTTCCTATTTTATTTAAAATTTGTAATTGTTGCACAGTATTATCGATTTGCATTGGCTTCAATTGCATTGAGTAACTTTCTCTGCTTGTTTGCGGTAACTAAACGCAATATGACGTAACAAACACACACATCCACACACAGTCATACACAGTCACACACAGTCACACACAGTCACACAAATCAGTCACAACATTTAGACCGCATAAGAGGTAAATGTGTGTTTGGTTTGCCGGCATCTTTATTGACCATATTACAATATTAATTTGCTGGTGCTTGTGATCTGAGCAATGCACAAAACTTGGCACACTCCGCAAATGGAAGCCCAGCAAGTGCTGCGTAAATGCCAAATGCCCATCGATTTTAGTTGCTTTTCCATGTAAATACATCTATGTGTATATGTACGTACAAATATATGTATGTATGTGCACAAGAAGAGAACTAAATACTTGGCAACAAAATGTGTGCAGCATTATAAAGCTGGAATCAGTTTGAATTTAATTTATTCTCAGCGCTAAGATGCATAATCAAAATTTGCATTTTAATATAATAATAAGCCAAAGGAAATGAAAGAAGAGCACAAACAAGAGGCAGAAGGGGAGCGAGAGGAGGGAACTGGGCTACAAAGCTATGCAAACATTTCCATTAAATACTCAAAGGGAATATACATATAGATATATATATATATATATAGATATATAGCATAAAGTATAGCAGAAAAAATTTGAGTAAACAGAAGCGCTCAAGGAATGAGAATTACTTATAAATACACACAGATACACACACACACACACACACACATATATAGGCATATGTACGCTGTTATGGGGAAAGGGACGAAACGATGTTGAAAATTAATTTCATAATAAAAAAGCGTAAGGAAACCCATTTGATAAAACAATTTCCTTTTGCCTCCCAACAGTCATGTTTTGTTAGTAAAGTAAATTCAAATGAGAGCGAACAGCACCATGATACAAAAAAAAACAAAAAAAAACAAAAAAAAACATGCAAAAATATAGCAATGAGCTTAACTTTCAGCGCTGCACGCATCCGCAGCTACGGCAAATGGCGTCTGCAGCTTCGCCATGCATTCGCATTAGTTGCTGCGCTGCCGGCGTCGCTGTCATGATGCCTCTGCTGAGTGACAGCAGCGCTGAACGCTGATTGGTCGTTTGGTGTGCTGCTGGCACGCCTTTCGCAATGGCCGCTGTCTGTTTTAGGGCGCTGTTGCTGTCTCTCACTTTTGAGCAGCATCCTGCTTTTGGGCTGTGACGCGTCGCAGTCGGCGCATGGTTGTTGCGACGATTTAGTTAACTGAAGTGATTTTCTTCTGTTTGCTGTCGCGTACACACACACACACACACGCACAGAGACAACAGAGCTATGCTCTTATATATGTAAGTAGCTACACGTGTATATACACATCCATACATACATTCGCCTGCTTGGATCTGTGTGTGTGTGTGTGTGAATTCGTTGTTGACTTGTTCTCGTGTTGTACTTACATGCAGTTATATCAAATTGCTAATAATCGTTTAGCAGCCACTTCTGAGTGCGTCCTGGAAATGAATAAAAATTACGGTTTTTTTGCGCATAAACACTTCAGCTGGCAGAAACCTTGTTATAAATTTGGCTATTGGCACCGGTCTTGGTCTTAATTGGGATTATTAACCTAATAAATGTTTGAGATTTCAATTTTTGCCCAAGCCACAGCAATCATCATATTTTAATGAATTTATTTTTGGTAGATAGCAAAGATCATAATGCTTTGGCAATTATATATATAAAAAAATATATATACGCGAATTAAAAATTAATAAACATTTTATACATTCACGGAGTTTAAATTGACTGTAGCTTTGCATATAACATTTAACATTTTTACTATAATATTTTTCACGGGCATAATCATGCGTGAACATATTTTATTGATTTTATATTGGCGAAAAGCCATAATATTTGTTAAATGAATTTTAAGTCACTTCTGGATTCTTTTTCGAATTACTTAAATCTTAATAAAATATATATATATATAGATTTCGTTTCATTTATTTTTTTTGTTTCATATTTAATTTCCCATCCTAAGAGTATTCATGCCACGAATGGTTTAAGGGATTTTATAAATAAAACGTCTTTTTAAAAAACAACTTCTTTAAAATATATAAAAATATAATATTAATCGTTCATAGATTTAGAGCACGAGTTGGCTAAGAAGTAATTTAATTTCACAGTTTTTTTGGTGTACATTTTCAAAAGTGAGGTAATCAAAAACTTAATTGCTTATTAACAGATGTTATAGCCATTTTATTCAAACACATTACTAAATAAAAATATAGTGTAAACAAAAATCATTTTAGTGAATTTGTAAATGAATAAAAAACATTTGAATACTTGATGTATGATGTTCGACATGCCAAGTACAATGACTTTGAATACCTCTTGAGTGACACAAAAAAAACATGAAAGTATTTAATCTGAACTCAGGAACGCATACGCAACAGGCACTCTTAAGATACGCACACAACCACCTAAAACAAAACAAAAGAAAGCGAAACGGAACGGAACAGATCAGAACTGAACTGAACTGAAGAAGGAGAAAAGGTACGGTAAAGGCAAGGAAAGAAAAGGATAAGAGCCAAGTGAATATTCTCACGAGTGTTGAGAGGACATTGGCAAACAATTACGTGAACATGTGTAGTGAGTATAAGGCAGGCACTGCAGGGCTGGGCTGGCTAGCCGAGGAATGGCATGCCCCGTGGTATGGATTATGGATATTTGTGTTTACTACGGATATGATGGGCTCATAACTTTTAAATGCGAACGTGATACGAGCAAATAATGGTGCCCACATAAAATGACATTGGTGCTCTGCCTGGCGCACTTGTATCTAAATATCTGTGTATCCTGTGCGTCCTGTGCACTCGCATATGTATCTGTTGCTGTTGCTTTATCCTGTGCATGCAACTGTTTTTAATCACAACAGCACACAAACATTCGAGGCTTTTTTTTGTTGGTCAATTTTACGTCGGAAAGGGAACATTAAAACTCAATTTAAATGACAACGCATAAACAAATAATTGTCCTTTTGCGCACACACACACACACAGAGAAAAATAAGCGACAGATCCTGCTGCATATAGCCTATAGCTGTAGCTGCTCTAAGCCCTTGGCTCGAGTGCGCCTCAAAAAGTTCACTCGCACGGTAGTAAGTTATTCAAATATTGAGTTTTTAACTCGAGCAGCCAACCACCACCACCACCACCCAGCAGCACAGCACCATCAAGGAGCAGCAGTAACGACACCCACCCACCCTGCAAAAAACTTTGTCAGGCACCATGTGCGCAGGGTCGCAGATGCAGATACTATATATATATATATATATAGATACTATATATATATTTATTTATATATACATATCTGTATGTGAGGTCCTCAAACTGGGCATCATTTTATACATATCATCAAGTGCGTATTGCTGCCGAAAAGCGAATTTCATTTGGGCTGTCGTCGTCGACATCAGTCAGTCGATGCTGCGTCGCATCCCTTTGTTTGAGTTTCTACTCCTAAATATATTTGATTTGTTTACCATGCCCTGGAGCCCTCAAATCTTAAGCCGCATGTAAATGCGTTAAATTAAATTTCAAACGCTTGTACTTTTCACAGCAGCAACAGCAACAACAGCGGCAGCCAGGACAATTCAATGCCAGAGTCCTTTTTATTTACTGTGCTTAAGTATGAGGCTAAATGCCTAATGCGATTATGGCAAATGACGCTTTTGGCTTGATTTCAGCTGCTTTATATGTGAACAAGAAAAATAAAATAATATTAATCGCAACAAATTGAGATCTACAAGTGATTTGAGTTTGATTGAGTTGCTTGGCGAATGGGTTGGTTTCCCCTTTCTCCTTAATAGAGTGTAGACTGCTTCAAATTCTTTTCTTGAGATATAATTGAAACTGAAAATTCAATAATTAAATGTGTTTCTAAATAAAATGTATTTTGAATCTAAAGACGAAATAATTATAAAAATGCCATTGCTTTTAAAAATGAGTTCAGTTTTGACCACGACTTGATCTGTTTTATTTTTAGTAGAAATATTGATTGAAAGCCAATCAAATATGAATCGAAATATATATGTAAAGATAAATATATATGCATTCTGAAAGCCTATAAAATATGAATCGAAATAAACATTACTCTAATATAAATTTCGATCTTAAATTAAATTTAAATGCAGTTTTAATCCAGAGAAGCAAATCAAACCAAAAGATTTTAGCTTTGAAAATCTGTTGAGTTTTGGGCAAGCTAAGACATTGGGTAATTTGGAACCGTGTCCTTTTACTTGTACTTTTTTAAAATGAACTTTATTTTTTATTTATTTACGCTTAATAGAAATATTTTACAAAATATTGAAAAGCTTTATGAAATTAATTCGCCATTTATTAAATATGAATATTTACTTTGTAGAAGAAAACAAAAAGGTATTGCTTTTAAAAATCGGAAACATTGGGAAACTTGGAACCGTTCCAGTTAATATTCTAATAGATACCAAATGCACCAAAAGGTTTGCTTTCGAAAGTTTTTGCAGTTGAAAATCCAAACCCATTATTTGCCAAAATGATTCTTTGCAAGTTAACCCTCTCCAACCAGCTAGAAACATGCGTATTTATTTATATTGTGCTCAATATTGTTGATTTTGGGCACTGATAGTCTGATAGAGATAGGGAGTCCAGTCCCCGCACGTGTTCACACTTCAAGGGTCGCGGTCGCGGCACGTGCAAACGTTTTGTAATTTCGTCATCAATGCTGGCAAATATTTGCCATGCGCATTTCAGTTGGCAGTGTAAATTGCAAATTGGTAATATCATCAACATTATCACCGATGGCGTATTTTCCTTTCATTTGTCGCCATGTCGCCCATTCAGTCACCCACTCTTTTTGCAGGACACTTTGATCTAACAAATTGATTTACACTAACGATTATTTAATGAAATTCCAGCGGCGCATAATGTATCCGGCGTCCTTCCGTCCTCGTCCTCGTCCTCGCCCTCGATCCCGCCTTCGTCCTCGTTCCTGTTGTCCTGGCAGGAAGTGTGAATTACCCAACACCCGTTAAACGGCGCACGCTTGCCACGCGACCGACAATCAGTTATTAGGTGTCTCTATAGCTTCCTGTGGGAAACCACTCAGCAGTAGTCGCTGTTGTCAACATGTCCTTAATTAATTTTTACACGTTTTACAGCGGTTAAGTTTTAAGAGTGGCATTGGTTTTTCGTTATCCATCTCAGTGTCTGCCTTTAAAATATTAATAATGAATTATAATAATAATGTGTACAAGAAGTGCTCTGGTCGAGATAATTCGTCTTCGAGATTATCTGAAGACAGCTATTAAATACAACATAGACTTACAAAAATTCGCCCTTATTATTCAGAAAGTATATTTAAAAACCAGTGTTTTTCTTTGTTTAACTTCAGGGTACATTAAGCCTGGAAGTGTGCAGATTTCGATACCATCTCTTTTTTGAGTGTAGCAGGTTTTTCATTATGAAAATATATTTCTGTGTTTCAAATCCGACAACAATTCATTGATTATTTCATATCAAATGTAAGGTTGTATCTCTACAACTGTATCTGTTACTGCTATCCGAAATCGATTTATATCGATAGTCACCAAATTGGGGCAATTCAAGTAAACTTGATCTGCTCTCCTATTAAATACTTTTGCACTGTTTCACTATACCCTTTTTCCTTTCTCACTGCGTTCAAGGTATAGAAACCTATAATTAATTTTCTCAAAAATTGTAATCTAAATCAATTTGCGTATATCGAAATTGTTAATCAGATTTTCGAAATTCTTATAGGAGCTCTGCCAGCTTAGATATTTAGATGTACGTTTGTGGAGGGTACTTATGACGTTAATAGAAAAACATTATTTATTTTAACTTAATAGCAAGGCACACGACCACAATGCTTATTTAATTAAGCACCACAGTTAAATGCTTAACTATATGACTTTTATTGACTATACCCATAGCGGCAGACAAAACAAATAAATGATTATCTGTTGGCTGTGCGTGACTTGGCCATAAAGGCAAAAGATCAGCTCAGTTAGCCCAACTATTAACAACTGTCCAAATTATCACGCCCCACAAATTAAACGAAAGCCAAAAAATCCAAGCAAAAGACATAAAAAAAAAACGTGTACGAGTTTATGACGGGTTTCGTGGCATACGGACAAGTGACAATCATCCTACTTAATTGAATTCTTCGCTGCATAATAAATCAACTTAATGCGATCCAAGTGTGCCTGCGAGCATGCAAAGCAATTCACAAACCCAGAAGCAGTTCAAGCCGTTCCATACTCGCGCAAATCCTTTGGCTTATTTTGGCGGAGAGGAACGTGCGGTTTATTGCGGAGCGGTTCTGTAAATAAACAACAATAACACACACACTCGCACACTCGTACACTCGCACACACAGTGCAATCAAACCTACCACGCGCCCACCCATCGCTCAATCGCTCAGGCGCTCTCATCGTAATATCCAACCAAGTCATGGGAATGGTAGTAATTTCCACACTTGTGCTGACACATTCAAAAGGGCTTTGCGTTTTATTTATGAATTGAGAAATTGACATCCTGTGCAGTTGCTGTTTGGACCGGGGTAGGTCCCAAGCGCAGCTCGATTTTTATTGCCGCCAAACAAGAGGCTTAAGCGCACCAGCATCATCGTCATCAAATGAACAAATGAATGAAATGAGCCTCAAACAGCACGGCACTTGCTGCTGCCTCTTGCTGCCTGCTGCCTGCTGCCTGCCCCCAGTTCGTCCTCCCCTCAGTTTACGCTGAAAGCGGATAAATCGAGCGTAAAATATTTCAGCTCGGACTCCTTTGTTAGACTTTGCCACTTGTTTTGCCGTGGCAGGCAGGTTGAAGCGATTTGTTGCCCAGAATTATGGCAAGCTCGAACTGATTGTGCGGTTTGCGATTCCGATTGCCGTTGCGAATGAGGCAGTGCACCGAAAAAAATATACGACATTGTATTTCAAAAATCACACAAACCATTCAGAAATAATTTCGTGTATTCTAATAATATTTTAAGAAAATTATAATGATTTTCAAAGTTATTATACACATAATTGGAATTTTGTAAATCAAAATAAAACTTTATATATATATACATATAAGTTATTAAGTTATATTAAGTTATTAAATTCATTCGAAATCGCGTTTTATTTATGATTTTTTTTTTAATATCTGTTGTTTAGAGTCTGTTGGCAATTTTCTTTATTTTTAAAACGTATTCCCAAATAAATTGAACTTAGTAAATCGATCAAAAATAAATTTTTTTTCGAATTTGTGTAAGGCGAATTTACATATCTATGCTAAATGATCCTAAAAAATATGTATGTATATAATATATTTTTATAAGATATATCTACAATTTAAAAAATAAAATACCTCGTGAATATTATAAAAATTTAGCAAACAACACAGAAATAATTTTCTGTATTATATTCGAAAGTAATAAATAAATATTTTTTGAAAGTAGATATACTAACACTCTTTCTTTATTTTTAAAAGTTATTCCTTACGTAAAGAGAATAAAAATAATGCCATAAAACTACGAATTTGGTTTTCTTGAAATTTTTGAAATAATTTTACGAATTTGCGCGATAAAAAATAATATTTTTTAAGCCTTTTACTTTGCAAATTTTTAAAGTCTTTGCAGTTATAAATACAAGTATCTAGAACTACTAGCTAATCTATTTTTCAGAGTGTAGCCACAGTGCAGTTGTGCAATTTGCTCGCAATACTGGTTATGTGTGTTTGTTTGCTTGTGTGCGTGTGGATGTGCCTGCTGTGATTTTTGCCATTGAGGGTTGATTCCTGATGGCTCGTCCATCAAATTGAGCGTCACTCAAGTATTCAAGTGTGTGTTGCTGTTTTTTATCCTGCAGATACTTCAAAGATTTAATAATGATATAAGAAGAGCTACCATTAAACCTGGCCAACAACAACAACAATAACCACAGCAACAGCAACCATTGAAGAACGTTTGTTTGCCTTTGCGATTTCACTGGCGCACACACACACACACCCAGACACCCACCCACACACAGTCATAGTCAGGTGCAGGATATCAATAGCAGAGTAGCAAAAAAAGAAAATAGGGACGATGGCAGGCACAAATTAGTGGAGCCCAGAGACGTTGTTATTGTCTCCCGAGTTGAGTTCTCATTGTTTTCGACCAACACCATTTATTGTATCGTCTGGGCCATGGCAACCATGACAAGTCCTTGTTTTGTGCTGCCTGGGTCCTGCAGCCAAAGCAATTCGAGTGTCAAATCTTTTATTTGCCTTTTGCAGATTTCGCAATAAAAATGTATATTGTCAAAGTCGCTCGCCCCGTCCATAGCCATATCCACTGCCCAATCTACAGCCACATCCACAGCCACATCCTTAGCACATCCTTCGGGCGGCGGCGTGTTTGTTTGTGTGCAATAAATTTGCTGACAAAAGAAGGATTATTGCTGGCTCATACCGCTGTCACTGAGAAGGATGCGGTAGCGGGTAGCTCTGTTAGATGCTCACTGGGTTCCTGTCAGCGTGCATTCTTTGGCGTTATTGTTTGCGCATAAGTTAATTGTTCCCCTCCAAAGCTTAAATGCATCGCATCCTTACGCTCAACTTGTCCCCTTCCCCCACTCCACTCCACTCCTCATCTTTTCACATCACTTCACTCCACTCCCAGTCCCAGTCCCAGTCCCATGCTGTGCTTATGCAATGATTAACCGTAGATTGACAGTGGCTCTCTCAGTGGTTTCAGCATGGGATTTGGGTCGTTATATTTAGGTATATGCGCTGGTGTGCCATCAATAACTTTGCCCGAGTGCAGATATGGTTACTGTAAGTATACTTAGTAAGTGTACTTATGCAGATTGATAACTACAAACGTAGTGTTTTTAATTCCATCAACTAGTCACCAATAAAGCTCAGCATTTTAAAAAGTTTGCAGGGGCTGCAAGATTAATACTTATTTTTGAAATATGTGTAAATTAGACTAATCGTTCTTTTCTTCATACAGAAGCTAAAGATACTACTTTGTGTGAGAGAAAAGTAAAAATATAAGCAGATAAATTAAAAGTTCATCATTTCTAAAAATGTAATTCATTTAAGGTAAATCAAAAGATCGTTCTACAATGATATATTAATATAGAGTTGAGTATTTATGTTCGACTGAGTATTTATTTAAAATAAGCAGTTTTGATATTACACAAAAAATAATAAATTAAAAAATAAATCAACATTTCATATTGTTTTTATTATAATTTGTTTATATTATATTATATTATATTATTTGCATAATTTATTTACTGTGTTTTATTTTACTTTTGTAGTCTGAACTAACAACAGTCCACAATTTTAATAAAAGGTGTTATAAAATAAATATTTAAAATTAGATTTAATTGAATTTTAATTTTTAATTTACAAAATTATACTCAAATTATATTTTTAATAGCATATAATACATTTGGGGCCACTAATATGTAAAATGGTGCAATATTCCTTGCAAGGATTAGCGCAATTCAGGAAAAACCCATCAGACCAAAAATACACTAGTATCTTAGTTATAAGCATAAGGTTACCACGCCTAAACACTCTCAGAGATCTCCGGAGACATGGAAGTATTAAAAATTTGGAAACATAGAATAAACATATGTCCAGTGTGTAAATTTAATCTTTATCAATGTATTGATTTTACACAAGACGCTTACTAAATAGAAGGCTTACGATCCTAATATACTCGTATACTCTTTTGTGTGACTTTTTCTCTGCGAAGGTTTATACGAAAATATATATAGAAATAAATATAATAATATATATATATAAGAAATAAATAAATTTCAATTCAGAATTAATTTTGAGCACTTACATGAATAAAAACACATCACTTTTAAAAATTAGTTCAGTTCAGAAAAACTTTAGGCTGTGAAGAGTTTTCATTAATCCTAAAATACATTTTTGAAAGTATAATTTTGGAAAGAAATTTTACTTTAAGTCCGGCGTCCAATTTTAAATGCAGCTTTAAAGGTAAAAAATGGTACAAATGTAATTAGAAAATCAGTTGAAAGGTGGATAGTTTGGAAACATTCGTACTTAAAGGATATGGTAAAATGCCATTTTAAGCAGACTGTTTTGCCGGATGTCCAATGCTTTCTTCAATCTGTTACGTATTTTTGAATTAATAATTAACAAAGTCTGTGTATTTATTTTTACTCACAAGTGTTATTCATTGTAATAAATTAATAGTTATCAAAGTCGGACTATTAATTTTGTATTGTATTGGGTTGTTAAACTCGGTTTGGTCAGTGAATGTGATTGGAAATCAAATTTAAATGTAATAGTTAGAGACAATTCCAAATCAATAGTTTGTGAAAATCTCTCGTTTACTTCTTATTTTGAATTGAAAACTCTGCGTTTCTCTTCGATGTCCATCTGAGCTCGTAAAAGACAAAGGAAATCCGCAATAAATTTACCACAACTGAATTGGGGCCCAAGCCCAAACCAGAACCCAATAAAGCTTGCCTTAGTCGTTGTACACTCACAAACCCATATACAAATACATATATACACGTAAGGGGCGTTACCACGCCCATAACATTGACTAAAAATCAGTGATTTGTTAGTGTGGCCAAAAGAGTTTTTGGACAGCGAATGGGATGTGAGGAGGGGGGGATGGGAATGATGGGAATGGGATTAGCACATGAAGATAGAAAATATAATAATGAAAATCACGCAAGGAGAAAGAAACGATATCAATATTGTCGTGAAACAGAATGTGGAGCGGGGCTGGGGAAGTTACCAGCCATTATGGTTTAGTTGCGATTGTGTGTGTGTGTGTGTTAGTGTATGCTTGTGTGTGTGTTAGTGTGTGCTTGTGTGAGTGTTTGTGTGCCAGCAAGTTCCGCAAAACTGAAAACTAATTTGAACAAAGTACAACAAATAAAACTGACTACTGAATGTTTAATTTGAAAAGGGAAGACAGCGAAACAGCAGCAGCAGCAGCAGTAACAATAACAACAACAACAGCAACAACAACAATAACAGCAGCCACAACAACAACTACAATAATGTCTAACAACTACAGAACAAAAACAGCGAAAATGAAAAAGAGAAATAATGCACACACACACACACACACACACACACACACACAGACACACACACACAAATGAACCCCAGCAGCTCCTCAATTGTGTTAAGGATGTTGCGAAAATGGCGCATTGGCTGCCAGTGGTTGGGGAAGATGTTGCTGCTGCACGAAGATGGCGGATGATGCGGGGGGATGCGAAATACAACTGATGCTGCACAGAGCTATGCTGAAACGAGAACGAGAACGCCCGACATACGGTTAGAAAAACATTCGCACATAAAAATGCTAACATTTGAACGAGAGCTCATACTAGAACACTATACACACACACACACACACACACATACACTCTCTCTCACTCTCTGTGAGTGTGTGTGTGTGTGTGTGTGCGGCTGACATAATGAAACATTATTAAGAGCCACGACGTCAACGCAGCAAAAGGTATCTAAATTTGAGAAAATGCTGCCTGTCAGCCCAGCGGCTCACACAGAGAGAAACAGAGATAGAGACAAAGAGAGAGAGAGAGAGAGAGAGAGTAGAGAGAGGGAACTGAGGAGAGAGAGACGTCGTTGAGTTTTGGCTTCTGCAGTCGCCTGCCAATTTGCGTCCGCGCCCGCTTCACACAATGGATGGGGAGAGGAAAACACAAATATCACATTTACAGCACAAGCAGAAGGCACTCCACCATTTTATGTTATTACGTATAGTCGCTGAGTGTGTGTGTGTGGTGTGTGTGTGTGTGTGTGTGTGTGTGTGTGTGTGTGTGTGTGCGTTCTCTGCCTCCATCCTTGGCTCGTGATTGGGGGTGCACTTGGTGCCTAGATTGGTTTACAATCTCAGTCATCCCCTGCTGGGAGCAGCAGACGGCTTGTTGCTATCTCGCTTTCTCTACCAGCATAAAAGGGGATGCTGACTACGCTGACGTTGACCGCGCTGCCTGCTGCTGCTGCTGCTGTTGCTGCTGCTGCTGCTGCTGCTGCTGTTGACGCCAGGGATAACGACGGCGACGACGTCAGCGGCGGCGGCGGCGGCAACGGCGACGTCGACGACAGTAGAATCACAGTTATTCGAGATACGAAAACATAGCAGCGCCGACAAAAGCTCATGGAAGCGAGAGCGGCAGCGGTTTTCATAAATAAATGTTTGAGTTATGTAGAAAAACATTTCGGGCGAGAAGATTTTCGTTTTCGTTGCGATTCAGTTAACATTTGGCAAAAGGATTCCGCCTAAAACAGACAAGCCGACGGATGACGCGACATCACACAGACAGACAGATCACTAACCGATATCAAAAGTCGCTACAAGTGACAAGTTTGGCATTAAGTTATTTGAAAAGCGGTAGCGGAAGCGGAAGCGGTAACGGATTCGAAATCTGCAACAAATTAGTGTGTTCGAATACTAAATATCACAGTTTTTAAAATCGTGAAAGTGCACAAAAAATATTAAAAGCATTAATCAGTTCCTGAGCAATAGTGAAAAAATAGTGAAGTGTTACGTCCTCCTCTCAGTAAGGGTAAATAAATACGCTACCAAAGACTCAATAAGCTCAATAAAGGGATTATAATCGAAATGCACACCAGCACGGATCCCATGCACGCTCTGCACGACAGCCTCTCACCGTCGCCGCCATTGCACAAGAGTCAGCGGGGCACATTCTCGCGTGCCGCCGCCGCTGCGGATGAAATGTCCATGATCTGTGACGACAGCGATTTCGAGCCGTCGGCCGCCGGCGGCAGCAGCAGCAGCGGCGGTGATAATAACAATGGCGGCAGCAGCTCCACCAGCGGCGGCGGTCCTCTAGTCAAGCCGCCATATTCCTATATCGCCCTGATCACCATGGCCATACTACAGTCGCCGCACAAGAAACTAACACTCAGTGGAATATGTGATTTCATCATGTCCCGGTAAGCATCTCCAATCAATTGTAATCCAAGTGTACAATTATCAGATGAGAGCAGCCGTCAGACTAAATTTCTAATACCTCAATTTGATACTTATTATTTTTTAAATATCTGTGAATCGAAATAATTATTCTTAACTTCTCGGTTGCTCAATATGGCACTTTAATTGAGAGAAAAATAAAATCAATCAAATGAATTTTAATTAATTAATAAAAGTGAATTCAGGCAAATTAAAACTCATTATGCAATTATATATATATATATATATATATATATATATATATATTTGTACTTATGGTTGTATATTGATGTTCTGCTTAATTTATAGTTAGAACAGCTCGATTTTTATATTACACAAGAAATAATAAATAAAATATTATAAAAACAAAAGTCAATTTAATTAAGTGTTTCACATATTATTTTTTAGATATGCAGACAGAGAAAAAAACATATATCAAGTGTGTAAATTCAATTTTTATAAATATTATTTTAAAAAGGGATTTTTCTTAAATATCAAGCTTATGATCTGCCATTGTTAACAACGCGAGTTGAAGTTTAAATTACTTAAAATCCTATAGGTAACAGCCAATTTGGCAGAGGATCAATGCTAACCCCAACAAAGGGTAATTTTCTATATTTATATTTTCTATATATTTTCACATTTATTCTTATCATGTATTTTATCTTAAGTGATTCTTACAGAGCTTACTGTACCTAGGTCCAAGAACCTGTTCTCAAATCACTAAAACGTCTTAATTTATTGTTATTATTATTTATTGGGCAAGATCACAAGATATAATCCTTTTATATACGTTTTTTTCACTTTGAAGGTTTAATCAAAAATAAATTATTAAAATTACTAAAGTTCCTTTCATACGTGGCAAGAAATCGTTTTCATATAATAATTTTAATTTAGTCTTCAAATCGAACCATGTAAAAAAAATTAAAGCTTAATGAAGAATATAGAATATATAAAAGTAATCGTGAATAGAGTTTAATGTGTAAATCACCTTTGATCTTTACAGTTTCCCATACTATAAGGACAAGTTTCCCGCTTGGCAAAACTCCATTAGACACAATCTCAGTCTGAATGACTGTTTTATTAAAGTTCCACGCGAACCGGGTAATCCTGGCAAGGGCAATTTCTGGACGTTGGATCCCCTCGCCGAGGACATGTTCGACAATGGCAGCTTCCTGCGTCGAAGGAAACGCTACAAACGGGCGCCGGCAATGCAGCGCTTCTCGTTTCCGGCCGTCTTTGGTACACTGTCACCGTTTTGGATACGGAAACCGGTGCCACTGGTACCGGTCCACTTCAATGTGCCCAACTTTAATGGGAATCGCGACTTTGATGTGATGCACACGCCGAGCGATGTGTTCGACACGGCGCTCCGTGTGGATAAAAAGTTCAATTTCTTTGCCAATGCGGAGGCTTCGTTCTATCAGAACAACAGCGAGAAGTTCGATCGTCTGTCCTTCATCAATCGCCGGACGGAGGATGCGCCACACAGCAGTGCCGCCAGCGATCTGAGCAGAGCCCACAAGTACAAAAATCCATATGCATTTGATGTTGCCACTGCTGCAGCTGTGGGTCTTGGCAGTGTGGCCGGTGAGTATCCAGACCGGGACAACGATGGGGATCTCAACGTGTACAACGATGAAGTGGATGGAGATGATACCTCGTGCGACAAAATCGATGTGGAGAGTGCCAATGAGCATGAGCAGGACTCACATATCTCAGACTCGGTTGACTCGGTGTGCACGAATCCAAATCGATTGGAGGCAACAACCCGTGAGCCGGACGCCGAGCCGGAGCGCACCTCGCCCTATGTGATGCTCTTCGATCATGCGGATCCAGCGTCCAACAGTTCGCTAGCAATTACGTCCAGTCCCAAGAAGCCCGTGCAGGCGCACACGCACAGATCTCTGACCAGGACGACCCTGCTCCATCTGGACAGTGAACCAGCCAGTCTGCGGTGCGCCCGCCAAACCAATGCTAAGGATTTCCGCATCGAGACGCTGATTGGCCATGGGCACAGCGATGGAGCGGCCAGTGATTAGGTCATCTCTTCAACCTGATAAGAGTTCTCATTGCATATGTGTTTGTACACTCGAAAAAAATGTGGAAAATCGATTAAAATTTTAAACAGTCAAATAAACAATAGAAATTTTGGACATTAATCAAAAAATTTTAAGATTAAAATTTAAAAATGTTTGAGAGTGTATATAGCCATATGCCTGTGTATATTCCAGTGATTTCACTTACGATCTAAGCATATTTTAACATTTCTCTGTACGTTGTAAACTTTAGCTGTAGTAGAAATGCATCTGCACAACAAACAAACATTCTCATGTCCTATGTATCTCCTCACGTCCGATCAGCTTGTAGTGATTATATCCGGATGGATGCATATTCGAGATACTTTTATGCCAGCACAAAATTTTAATGCGACCAAAAAAACAAAAAAAGAAACAAAGCAAAAACTAAACAAACAAAACGTGTCCACTTCAATTGTATAAAATATACATATGTATTTGCATTATAAACCTGAGTGTAAGATGAAGGCCGAAATACACATATATACTCTATATATATATATAAAGCAAAATTATACATTTAAAACATACTTTTTAAAGCGATTCCATATATAGTGTATAGAAGTGTATATGTATATGTATGTCAACTATATGTCTCTCTGTGTGTGTGTGTTGTGTGTGTAATTAAATTTTATGCAAATACGCACAGCACATAAAAAAACTATTAACTATAGCTTAGATACTAAGAAATTTGCTGATGTTATTGAAAATTGAATAAACAGTATAATTAGAAAAACGATTCGAGATGATTTTCGACTAATTATTAAAGTTTGTGCACTTTTTATATATATAGTTACAGTATTGAGTTGGAGAAGTAATTCGACGGCAGTTGGTAAGTTGATCTGTTACTAAACCAATTAAACATTAATTTAGAAAAGATATCTTAGCTGAGCACATTTAAATATAATTTAACTTTGAATTTTTCTCATAAGTTGAAAACCAATTCTTATATGAAATCTTTAAATAGAAATGGATTAACTGTAGAATAATATAATTAATTAATGAATTACTCTAAAGCAAAATTTGTGAGCTGATTTCTAAGTAACAGTTTTTGTACAACACAAAAAAATAATGCTTATAATTTATCTTTTAAGCTTATACCCCAATCGAATAAGCTAATTATCCAATCAGTTAAGTAACAATTAACTATGAAACGGTGCACTTGCCTCTTGGCACTTGGCACTTGGCACTTGGCACTTGCAACAAGTTCATTGCAACCCCAAAAAGTTTGATTTGACTTGAGCATCAAATACTCTCCAATTTTTGCCCAACTGTCAAACTCAAACGTCAGTTGTCAAAAATTTGACGCATGCGCTTTCGCTGCTCAGCTGTTTGCGACTGTTGTGCAGGATGAAAAAGGACGACACGTTGAGTGTGCGTCAGCACAGAAAGCTCGCTCGATGCTTACACCAAAAAGCTCTGGCAGTGCTCTGTAGTTTTGTGTAGCTTGCTATTCCAGTGTTAAAACATTAAAAGCTAGACTGGAAAAAGGACAACAGTTAAATAGAAGATACCAACACTATTGGTATCCAGCGGTACGGAGCTGCTGCAAACTCCATTTGGCATAATTCCCCACACACACACACGAACACGAACACACACGCAAACAAACACACACACACACACACACACACAAACATCGTCTCACAAGCTCGCATACAGCGACACACACAGCAAAAAGTCGATTTTTCACCAACATAAAAGTTGTATATGTGCAAAACTTTCAATTGCTGCATTTGCACACTAGACGCATTATTAAATAACCAACTGTACAAATACAAAAAATATACAAAAAACCGTTCTCAAGATGTGCAACGCGAGTGTGTGATAAAGAAGTGAGCAGCCCAGAGGATTTCCCCAATTATTGTTTTTCCGTATTCGCGTATTTGGCTGCCCCAAAATGCTGAGCTCATCATAGAGAGCGTAGAAAAGTTTGTGGCAGCAGCAGCACCAGCAGCACTGATACAAAACTTTTAGTGAAGCAACCAACACTCTCCAACCCCCATCCCCGTCCCCCTCAGGCTCAAAATTGGCCTGTTGTGTTGTGTTTTGTGATGATATGTTTATGGTAATAAGTAAAGTGATAATAACTCGTGTGACTAGACGCCTAAAAGGCTGTTGAGCAATGCACAACGGCCGGGGCAAGCGACGCTGACGACGAGAGCCTGAGTCGGAGACTGAGCCTCAGCCTGAGCCGGAGCCGGAGCCTGAAGTTTGGGGTTTGTGCAGCAACAACAGCAACAGCAACAGCAATCGAAGTAGAAGCGGGACAACGATAAGCAAAAGCTACGGCTGCAAAACGAGAACAACAACGACGAGTGGAACGACCAGGTCGACGACTAGGACGCGCACATGGCGAGCTGGAGCTGGAGCATCGTGTGCACAACGCTGCTGGCCGGCCTGACGTTACTCACGGGTAAGCTGAGAATAGAATTATCTTTTCACATCAGCTAATGCTAAAGCGTAATTCGTAATTCGTAATTCGTTTAGTGACCCACACGGTGCGCATTACGAATCTCCGAGTGCCGCACACCTATACACTCGAACGTGATAATGAGCCAGATCCTCTGGTGTTGGACTGCGAGTACGAGATGGGGCCGATGGAGAAGGGCTTTGTACTCAAGTGGCTGTTCAACAATCACTCCATCTACCAGTGGATACCCTCCGTAAAGGGCTTCGCCATGGTGAGTCATCACCAGCCCCCATTATTATCATCATCATCACCCCATTTGAACGCAAGAAGTCAAACACACAAGGAACAAAAAACAAAAAATTAATTAACATAAAATTCGCTTTCTTTTTGCTCTTCTTGTCTTTGTTGGTGTGGTTGCTGTTGCTGTTGTTGTTGGGTCTGCGACCCTTGCAGGGCTTCATGAAGGCAAAGATAGACACCAAAATATTCACCATGGAGGGCAGTCCCGGTGTTATATCGATAAAGAATCCCGACTGGAACCTGACGGGGGAATACACCTGTGCCGTGCAAACCTTTGAGTCCACGGATAAGCGAAGTGCCCGCTTACAAATAATCGGTATGTTTTTCTCCTTCTTATTGTTGTTATTCTTGTTCTTGTCTCTGTTTAGACAATTTATTTATTTATCTGTTTTTATTTCTAAGCACTCTACACAAAATGAGGTGCTATTAATGCTTATTGCTTACTGAAAGAGGAGACTTTTTGTAAACTATGCCTATAATTTGTTCAGATAGTTCGATTTGTAGATCAACATATATTTCAAACGAAAGTTTAGATTACAAAAGTATATTTGAAAAAACACTACATATATATTTAAAAAAAAACCTGTTTTTTTTCTTAGTTCGATTTATTCTTAATCATTTATTGGTCAATTACAAAATGATTTTTAGAAAGCTGCCAATAATCCAAAATCTAATTATTTTACAGAGGACTTTCAGCTCTCACTTTAAAGAAAGATTTTAATTTATAGAAATATTTGTAACTTTATTTCAACTGATAACTTTTAATTTTTATCATAAAAAAATATTAATTTATTGTTTTTTAGTATTTTAATAATTATGTTACAGACATGAATGTCAAATTGGGGAGTCTAGTTAATATTTTGTAGGGCATTAAAAGTGTCGACAATGCCAATGCTCTGTTTTCCTCACCTGTTTATGGCGTGAAATTGTTTGCATAGGTGTTTTGGTAGGTGTGTCCCATATGTGGGCGTCTGTTTATATGTGTGTGCGTGTGTGTGTTTTTGCGGCACGTGCGACTCATATTTGCATGCGTGTCATGTGGCATTCGCTTCGGTTACAAAACGCCCGCCTCTTGTTTTTATTTGTTTTTTTTTTTGCCTTATATTTCAAAAGTTTAGTTTTGGTGGGTTTTTTTTTTGTTTTGTTTAGTTTGACACTTGATTAATTCTCACGGATTTTTTGCCCGTTGTCTCCCCATTCCAATGCCCAACGTGATATGCAAACAGTTCCTGAGTCCGATTTCATGCTGGAGGCACGCATGGGTGGCGAGCAATCAGATGTGGACATTATGTGCGCGGTGCAAAATGTTTTCCCACAGCCGGTGCTCTCTGTCATGTAAGTAAAGCGAACTCTGTTGACCAATACCAATACAAAAACAACAAAAACAATGTTCGATTTATCTGTATCGATATCGATGGCTTGTCTTTTGACTACAGCTTCGATACACACATACTGGACTCGGTGCTCACACAGTTGGATCAGAATCCGAGCGGTCTGTACAGCATGACGGTGCGGACGCGCATTCCTAGAGATCAACTCGAATCACCCACACCGATAACATGTGCGTTTTTCCTGCTTGGCACTAACTATACCAAACGCAGGGAGACTATTTTTTATGGTAAGTAGAGGTAAGCAGGCTGGCCAGCCGCCAGGTGGGCTCTCGCTGTTGATCGGTGTGTTAATCGAAATCGTGTATTCTCGGGATATTGCAGATAAAGCCACAAATATACAACGCAAATGGACAACAGTCGCCGTAGTTATGTCGATCGCATCTTTAGCTTTAAGCAGTTAGTTTCGTAGTGATTTTTGTAGGCTATGTACGTATTTGTTTTTATGTTCGTATAGAATGTTTAACAATTTTTAATTTTTAAATAGAATTTTAAAACGATAAACGTAATTTTTTGCGGTATTTTTAAAAAAGCGCTTATTTTGTAAATGCATGTAAATGTAAGAGAAATGAAATGACATACACGATAAAAATGATTAAAAAAAAAACAACCAAAACCAACAAAACAGAGTAAAAACACACACACATACAAAACAAAACACACAAAATACAAACAACAAGAAACACTAAACGAAACAGTAAACAAAAACAAAAAAAACGAACAAACAACCACACCAACAAAACTAAAACAAATTATTGTATTCATATATTTACCATATAAATAAAAAAATATATATATATAAATAGTTATGTATGATGTATAGGTCTAATTGAGTACAGAAACGCTAATAAAAAAACAAAACGAAAACATTAAAAGTGCATTAAATAAGTTCTTTTTTGTGTTTGAGTTTTAATACTTAAAAACAAATTAAGGCTAGCTTTAAGGGTGCAGCGCTTTCATTTATTTGAATTTCAAAATTGAAAAACTATCGATTATTTTACTCAATTGGCATGGCAATCGAATGCCACCACAGCTCTGCGTTTGATGAGTGTGCAACCCTGGTGCGCATGCACGACACAAGCACTTCCAGTGCGCTTTCCAGAACGCCTATGAGTATGCAGTGAAAATGACAGTAGTGGCAGCAGTAGCAGCAGCAGCAGCGAAATCAACATCGTCGTAAACTTATTTGGCAAAAAAAAAAAAAAAAACAGACGCCAGACGAGAGCCAAGGTTTCTGCTCCCTTGGCCCATTGATTGGATAATCCAACAGAGCGAAGAGAGATAGAGAGCTGATCAATGAGCGCAATAAAGCAAGGCAACATGTTTTAGTATTATATTAGCTGTGGCTGGCAACGCGGTGCGACAGGATCAACAGCAGCAGCAGCAGGCGCAGCTGAAGCAGCTAATGCATCAGCATGGCTACGTCCGGCGACGGCGACACCATCAACACCATTGACATGGACAGCTCCTCCACATCGCAGGCGAAATTTGCCGAGCTAAGCAATGGTAATTAAAACGATACACTGACAAAAACTTCGCTCTACTTAACACAAAAAAAATATATATGCTAAAACATAGACAAATTCACAGCCAAAAAAATCAATGAATGGCAAAATGGAAGTGGCCGTGGCGCATGTGTCTCGAAAGTAGGCAGAAGAAGAAGCGGTGGCTGGTGGCATGTGGTATGGGGGAGGGGTTGGGGTTGGGGTAGTGGTTGGGATGGAGGCCATCCCCATTTCACGGATTGACTGACTGACTGACTGGTTGACTGGTTGACTGGTTGACCGACTGTTTGACTGAGAACTCGCTTACAATTGATACACATTGAGAAAAGACTAAAAAAGCAAATAAATGATAGTCAAAGAAAACTTTTAAATGGCCAACAACCTGTCAACTATTTATGGATATATATATATATTCTCACTGCGAGGGTGTGTTGTATGTTATATGTGCGTGTGTGTGTGTTTGTGTGTGTGCGTATGTGGGTACCTCACCCAAGTTCAAGCTCAAGTTGATGTGTTTCCCAGTTGGGTCATTGGCTATTCATGTCCGGCGCTTTCTAAATTATGGATAAACTTAGCAACACATAAATGTGGTTAGCTAATAATAATACCAACTATCCACTTCCATTTCCACTTCCACTTATAGTCTCCACCGACCATGTGGGTAACTCATCGCCCGATGTAAGTAGAGCCATTACACATGTGTCTAAATATATATATCTAGTATTAAAATCGTGCGTATTACTCTCAGTTGGGCAATCGACCTTTGCGCGCGGCCAACAAAACGGACAAAGAACGAAAACTTGGCCATCGACGTGTCGGCGAAGGCGGCGAGATTACCTACAAGAAGATACAGACATCACAGATCATGGGATCCATACAGCTGGGCATACAGCATACCGTAAGTGACAAATAATAAAAACATTATATTTTTGAAAAATTAACGTTGCTGCTCTCGTTTTGCAGGTTGGCAGCCTGGCATCGAAGCCCAAACGGGATCTACTTATGATGGACTTCTGGGAAATCGAGAGCATTACGTTTCCGCCAGAGGGTTCTAGCCTTACACCTGCCCACCATTATAGTGAATTCAGATATAAGATCTATGCCCCGATTGCATTTCGTTACTTTCGTGATTTGTTTGGCATACAGCCTGATGATTTTATGGTCAGTATTCTTTATAATTTATATAAATTTTCAGTTTAATACTTGTTCATATTCCACAGATGTCCATGTGTACTTCGCCACTGCGCGAACTATCGAATCCAGGTGCTTCCGGCTCAATATTCTATTTAACGGACGACGATGAGTTCATTATCAAAACGGTTCAACACAAGGAGGGTGAATTTTTACAAAAACTACTGCCTGGGTAAATAACAAATTGACAAAAACCAAATACAGTGGCCTCTTTCCAAAGCTTGGTTCTCTTTTCTAAGAAACTCATAATGACAATTTGGCTGATTGTAAACTTTCAATTTTCTTGGGCGGCTTTTTTATTTTCATTTACTTTTAGTGACCTTGATAAAGTTAAAATATACTTTCAAATTTATCTATGGAAATTATTAAATAGGAAAATATAGTTTGTTACACTACCAATCCAATATTTGAGAGACCTTTGTATTTGATTTTGACTGAGCCACTAATTGTTCTATTTTATTTTTTGCTTGCAGTTACTATATGAATCTGAATCAAAATCCGCGCACCCTATTGCCGAAATTCTTCGGCCTTTACTGCCTGCAAACGAGCAACGCCAAAAATATTCGTCTGGTGGTCATGAATAATCTGCTGCCGTCTTCGGTGCGAATGCATCTCAAATACGATCTGAAGGGATCGACGTTCAAGCGTAAAGCATCGAAAGCGGAACGTGCCAAGAAATCGCCCACATACAAGGACCTGGACTTTATGGAGCAGCATCCAAATGGCATTTTCCTCGAAGCTGAAACGTATTCAGCACTGATTAAGACTATTCAAAGGGATTGCACGGTGCTGGAATCCTTCAAGATTATGGACTATTCGCTGCTATTGGGCGTGCATAATCTGGATATCGCACTCAAGGAAAAACAGAGCGAGCAACGTAAGCCGATGAGAGCACCGCTCGCCGAGGACTCCGATGTCGATGAACCCCTTGACGTGGCAGAGGGCGATGGCAAAGATCGGGATGCGGCAACGGGCATCAGCCGGAACAAGTGAGTATTTCTAATGTTTAAAACTAAAGAAGAACATTTTATGATTTGCTAATTAAGTATGGCATACAGATCGGTGAATCGACAGCGTCTAGTGGCACATTCAACGGCCATGGAGAGCATTCAGGCGGAAAGCGAACCCATCGATGACGAGGAGGATGTGCCGTAAGTCCGGATACAGTTCAAACATCACTCAAAAGTGTATAACTCATTGATTCTCGCATCGATTTAGGCCCGGTGGCATTCCGGCTCGAAGTGAGAAGGGCGAGCGACTCTTGCTCTACATTGGCGTCATCGACATACTGCAATCGTATAGGCTCAAAAAGAAACTGGAGCACACATTCAAGAGCATAATACACGATGGCGTGAGTGAAAATGGCAGCTCAATTATTGTAATTTGAATACGTTATCTATGTTATTATTATCATCCATATAGGAGACCGTTTCGGTTTGTCGGCCCTCGTTCTATGCTCAAAGATTTCAAAACTTTATGGCTAAGACCGTATTCCGCAAGATACCATCGCGTAAGTCAGCTGGCAGTGTCGCAATTGGGTCAAGTACTCGTACTATAAGGCATTTTTGTGCTACAAAAAACTACAAAAATTGAAACACATCAAAAAGAAAAGAAAAATAACCAAACAGCAACATAAGAAAAACTACTCCTTGACCATGGCGTCGTTTTTTTGCGTAGCTGCCAAACACACTCAAGTAGCTTGAGACACACACACACACACACATTAATAATTGTAAAATGCTAATTTTATTGTCTTTAATTCAGTTCTTATGCAGCAAAAATGCAATATAGTATATAGTACACATGCCCTTATGCGCTAACATTTGGTAGTCGGCTAATTTGTTGTTTATTCTTGAAACTTGTAAACCGTAATTTGAAAATTTGATTTTGTATTCTATGGGAAAAACGATCCGACAACAAAAAATGCTGTTTTTTTCTGCTTTCTTTTGGATATTACTTTGATGCATTACTTCACTTGTACGCATAGTGGATCTCCCAGAGATCAAAGGAAATCACAGAAAATTTCGTACCTTGGTAACCAGTTATATAGGTAAAGAAAACAACAACAATAACAATAACAAACAAAAAGAAAATGCAAATAATTAAATAATGTTTGATAATTTTTATTCACGATGTTTCAGTTTCAGTTTAAGCAATATCTTTTTTAAATAACTATTAAGTTTATTATTCACTTTGGTTTTTTTTTTGTTTCATTTGATTTCCGCTTCTGTTTAACGGCACTTGGTGGTTGGTGGGTTGATTGATTGATTGATGAAACCTCCGGACGCAAAGCATGCCTCGCAATTGCACGTTAGTCTTCATCCTTGTAACCCACATTCAATTGTAAACCGCAAAATGATCTTTGGCTTTGCTTAAAGTGCTGCTTCATTTTTTGCCTTATTCCTAATTCACGATTAATTATAATTTTGTAGAACATGCCTGCTGCTTGATTGAACTAATTCGTGTTGTTTGCCACCATTTTTATAGCGCTCAAGCATTCGCCATCGAAGAGAAAAAGCCTCTCCAAGGCCATACAGCGCTCCATTGACAGCGAGAGCGAGCCGACGCGACGTAAGTGTTGAGGATGGGATGAGCATCTCTTGGGGAGAAAGAGGAGAGTCTACTTATTGCCCTCTATCGCTTTTCAGCTGTGCACACCTCGCACTCACACAGCAGCGGCAAAATACACCAGCAATCCAAGCCAGAGCCTGCGTCAACCGCTCTCAACTCGGAGCGTGATAGAGATCGAGATAGGGATAGAGATCGTGATCGTGATCGAGATCGGGAAAGTGCGCGTTCTGGGCTGAGCAATGCACCGCCGCCTGTCAGGCAGCGAGCGTCCACATCGGCCACCTTCATCCGCTGCTGCTGGCAGTAATCTGAAGGCGCGTGTGCCACCGCCCGTGCCACCACGTGGCTCGCCACGTCGCAAGGACACCCCGGACAGTCGGGCGCACTCCACCACTCCAGGTATATCACCCAACGATAATAATTATACTGCACACACAGCCTCCATCTGCAATGCAAGCAACTTGCTCCAGTTACCCATTGCTGCCCAGGCAATACCCCGTTTTGGGGATCGTCGCTCACCCAGCAACGTGCAGGATTGGCTGGAGCTGCACGATCTGTTTGACAGTGGTACTCCTTCACCCATGGTGTCAGTGCATCGCATCAGCTCTGAGCGCCGCCGGGAATCGCTGCAGTCTGCCTATTCCACGGCACGCCCGACAGCACTTATCGACGCCATCAGCAGCAGCAGCAGCAACCACGTCTGCTCAACCACGTGGACATATTCCAGCGACAGAACAGCTTTATGGCACGCAGCGAACGCTCCTCGGTCGGATCCATCGTGCGCAGTTTTCCACCCATACGCGCCGAAAGCTATCGCACCGCTCGAACATCAGTTAGCGCCAGCACCCAGACTGGATCTCCACGTATGACGAAGCAGGAGATGCAGCGTCATCAGAAACGCAATCGGTATTTGCAATGTGTGGATCTGGCATTGGGTGAGGAGGATGGCTGTGATGGCCAGGAGGATAATCTGCTGCAGTCCGTGAGCGCTTTTCTCGAGGTCAAGCGCGAGCTGGAGGGCACATTTAACCGACCGAGAGCACTGCCAGTGCTGGAGGTGACGCCTTCAGCAGATCAAGTGCCAGACATACATGTAGAGCAACAGCAGGGCGTCGATTTGGCTGTGCCACAGCGACCGAGACGTGGCAAGCGGCGTGCACCGAATGCGGCACCATCAACGATACCCGAGAGCACGGATACGCAATCGAATGGGACCTTGACTGTCAAGGATTCACGACGCAATAGTTGTGCCTAACAACTGCTAGATGCATGCTTAACATCTCACTTGCTCATAATTGTCTCATTTGCAAACGCCCAACTCCCCCAATTGTCTGTGCCGACTTCGTCGCTCATTGTAATCTTTGTGTTCTCATTGTATTGCTAGGCACAACTCCATCATGCAGTTCAACACCTCCCCCTGCCTTTGACGACATCTCCGAGGACAGCTCGAACAAGAATAGCACCTCGTCGATTGGGCGACGATCGCATCATCATCATCATCATCCTCACCAGCAGCAACAGCAACAGCAGCAGCAGACTCCGTATTATCAGCAACAGTATTCGGAACGTAAAATGAACATTGGCCCCGCCTATCGAGGCTCCTACAAGGAGGATATCGTTAGGTAAACAAATCAAATTGATTAAATTTCGAATTTTGAACGAATTGTGCTTCTAGCGTCTCTGAGGTGCATCTGGACACATTTCTGGCTGTGGACACATCGTCGAGCAGTCATTATGGGTCGCGTGGCGGCTTGGCATGGACGCCACCGGCATCAGGTGAGGGCTCAACACCCACTTGGACAGAGGGCACACCCAGTTTTACGGACTCCAGTTCGAGTGGTGATCTCGGTAATTGGCACTTGTCATTTGTAATTGCAATATTCGCCTGTTTTATTATGTTTTATGTACTGTTACTACTACTACTGTATTCATTCACGCTTACAATCGTAGACAACTTCTCGCCCATAAACTCATCTAAAATCGATCGACACAAGCCGACGGTGGAAGATGCCATCAACTCTCTGTCCTCGGGAATGGTAAATATCACTGGTGCTGGCAATCTCTAGATCGACTCCTACTACTCCTTTGAACTAAAAACCAGTTAGTTAAAAGTTAACCCAAAACCCCCACACTCACACACACGCACACGCACACAAACAGAACTGAAGAGACCCACCTGATAGTTGCACACATGCCCAAAATTCCAAAACGCTGTATTTGCATTTGTTGTTGTTGTGTTTTTTATTTCATAAATTTTTTTTTGTCTGGCTGCGTTTTCAACATACACACACCCACACCCACACACGTACACACATACACACAAATTAATGTATCTTTTTGCATCATTATAGATCAACTAACATAGCATGTGATGATGGGGATGACACAGAACAACAACAACAACAACTACTTCTCGTTTACATGGTGCAAACAGATTTCGAATGAAAGACAAAAGTACAGACACATATACATATATAGACATCATATTATAAAGGGAATGCTTGCGCGTTTGGATATATATATATATATATATATATATACACTGTTATGTATATGTATATAGTATATACATAGATATGTACATATTTGTGTACGAGTGCACTTGTATAGCTAGGATTATAATCAAAACAAAGGCGCCCTCGTAGAACTAACTCCATAACCAACAACCAAAGAAAACAGATTTACACCCAGCAATATCTTCATGCATACGTATATATAGATATATACAGGATACCAGCAACAGATATTGTTCAACACCTATATACAAATGAGATATATGCAAATATATATATACATATATACCAATATATATGTGTATATTACAAGGAAACAATAAATTTATCTATTGCATGCATGAAAGCAACGATAATTATAATTGATATTTAATATATATACAAATACATACAAACAAACAAAAAATGCAAAAAGAAAACTTAAGATCAAAAACGTTGAAAACATTCAATATCCAGTTCCCGTTCCTTTCCCCATATAGTACTATAATATAAGTGTATTGTAAAGGTTCATTCGATGATATTTGATTAAAGTAATATGGATAATATCAAATTCTACAATACTCTCAACTTAGTAAGCAAACAAACATTTTTTTGCGATACTTTCGATCTCCGATATATCCACATACGTATTATGTACTTATGTATAATCAGCAATCGCGATATTACAATATTGTTGTAAAATATTTACATTTATAGGACAGAAAACCAAAAGCAAAATTCTATGCATATTATTCATTTGTATTTATTATTAATGGTAATTGTAAACATATTTAGGTTTAACTGACGACACGCACTCAAAACAAATACATTACGACGGGATGACAAAAAAATGAAAAATATATAACACAGAGACGGAATTACGGACCGGATAGGGATAGGACTTGTACCCGCAAAACCAATACGAAAGAATTGATTATTTATTAATTAGTTGAATGTTATTTAACTTATATGCATTATTCTAAAGATTAACTGAAATCCAATTGTAATTACATACAATAAATTAAATTGCAAGGTTGAAATTCCGGCTCTGCTCTCTTCACTCATTTCAAATGCACATTTTCTAATTGTTTAACATATGCAGTACTAGTACAACTTTTGCAAATCCTTCAGCGATTGATTCAGAAACTGATTGGTCCAGTCGTTCTCCGGATTGTCCAAGTGATTATCGAAATCGA
This sequence comes from Drosophila hawaiiensis, assembly GCA_037043685.1. Taxonomy (NCBI): domain Eukaryota; kingdom Metazoa; phylum Arthropoda; class Insecta; order Diptera; family Drosophilidae; genus Drosophila; species Drosophila hawaiiensis. The sequence goes on along the minus strand of JBAMBA010000179.1, from coordinate 192,089 downwards.
TGACATCCCGCATCGCGCCCCGCTTCAGCAGCAGCGAAACACCCTCCAGAGTTTGTGCCGTTTGCACAATGGAATATTTGGCCTTTGACCAGCGCGTCGAGTCGCTCGCATAGCCATAGACGTGAAGCGCCGCCCGATTGTGCTCCAGGGACATCAGCTTGTTCTCGACAATCGCAAAACAGGCGTTCTTGTAGTTCTCCACTATTTTGTCAGCGATCTTCGCTGCTGGCGCCTTATCAATTTGATTGTCGTAGAAGTTCTCCGGTGCAGCATAGTAGCCGGCAATCACCAATCCCTCGCCCTCAGCATAGGTGTCGATCTGCAATTGCATACATTTAGCACTAGTAGTACAAATAGTACAAATTTATTTTAATTTACCTGATTCAGGGCTATTTCCGCCATTGGGGTCACATGCAGGCACTGGTGGAAAAGAGGAATTGCATCCGTAATTTGGACTACGGAACCTTTTTGCTTCTTCTCGGCCAGCAGTAGGCCGTTGACCGCCTGGTGTGGATATTTGGCCGCATGGAATACGATTTTAGTGTACGCCGTCTCGGAAAACTCATATTCACACATTTCAACAGATTATTTTGTATATATTTCCGAAACGAAACGTTGACTTGTAACTTTTCTACAATCAATTAGCTATTAGTGTGACCGTATGTGGCAACCACGTAATTACGCCAAAACTGAACATGAGAAAATACCAACAAAAATACTGCTCTGCTTAACGAATGTTATCGTGCGTAGCAGCTGTTAAAGCACAACTTGTGCAAATTGAGTTGAATGAATATTTGAAGAAAAAACATGAATAAAATATCTATAACATTTTATTACTTAACTGTTCGTCTGCGTCCCGATCTGTTATTGGTTTCTGTGCTTACGCTTATTATATATTGTAACTAATATATATATATATATATAAGTATATATATACGTATGTTTGTAATTATATGTATGTATACGCAGTGGGTGCCCAACTGACTCCAAAGAAAGAAAGAAAGAGGAGAAATACTAAGACTACTGGTTGTCATTCAATATTGCTTTGATATCATCCGCATCCAGAGTCTCGTATTTCAGTAGTGCCTCTGCCAGTGCCTTGTGCTCCTTTGTGTGCTTCTTCAGAATCGCCTTCGCTCGCTCATAGCTATCGCTCAGGATACGCTTGATCTCGGCATCCACAGCCTCAATGGTGTTCGGTCCGAGACTCTCGCCCGAGCCGAGTCCCTTGGGCGACTCAATCGTACGCAGACCGACTTTCTCCGACATGCCCCAATCCTTGACCATATGTGTCGCAATCGACGTCGCCTGCTTCAGATCACTGCTGGCGCCCGACGTGATCTTCTCGGCGCCAAAGATAATCTCCTCGGCCGCACGACCACCCATCATGGTGTCCATCATGGCGAGCAGTTGCGCCTTAGTGACATGATAGCGCTCCTTCTCCGGTATGTAGGCGGTGTGTCCCAGCGACGGACCACGCGGCATTATCGTCACCTTGTGCAGCGGATGCGATTCCTTCGTATAAAAGGCAACAATCGCATGTCCTCCTTCATGGTAGGCGGTTATCGTATTCGCCTCCTCGTCGGGCAGACGCGCCTTGCGCTCTGGACCCATAAGTACCTTATCACGTGCCGTCTCCAAATGTTTCATACTCACAGTCTCAGCTCCATCAATGGCAGCTCTGTGAACAAAAACAAACAGAATTCAAATCATAATCCTTGCCCGATATATGTGTATATTATGGACCCACCTCAGTGCCGCCTGGTTAATCATATTCTCCAAGTCGGCACCTGTAAATCCGGAGGTGCCACGTGCCAGCAGATCCAAGTCCACGTCATCGTGCAGTATCTTTTCCAAATACAAAGAGAGAATCTCTTTGCGACCGGTGAAATCGGGTGTGGAGACCACGACTTCGACATCAAAGCGACCCGGTCGCAACAGGGCCTGATCCAAGTCATCGCGACGATTCGTTGCACCGAGCACTATGACGCCAGCATTCTGATGGAAGCCATCCATTTCGGAAAGCAGCTGATTAATTGTCTGATTCGCATACGGATGGAGGACAGAATTCGTGCGCTTGGCGCCAACCGAATCGATCTCATCGATGAAAATGACGCAGGGAGCACGTGCCTTGGCAGCCTCTTTGAATGACACAAGAGATAATTATCATCTCGCATCCAAAATCTATCGGCTACTTACTGAACAAATCTCTGACCCGTCTGGCGCCCTGGCCGACGAGAACTTCGTCGAACTCTGGTCCAGCTGCATGGAAAAACGGAACATTCGCCTCGCCGGCAACGGCACGGGCCAGCAGAGTTTTGCCTGTGCCCGGTGGCCCGACGAGAAGCACACCCTTGGGCAGCTTGCCGCCCAGATTTGAGAATTTGTCGGGACTCTTGAGGAACTCGACGACCTCCTTCAGCTCCTGCTTGGCCTCATCACAGCCCTTGACATCATCGAATGTAACATGTATTTCCTCCGGATCCACCTCGACCTGGTTGCCCAGTTGTATGCTGCTAAATTGATACGAGGTGTTATGAAATGTTCATTCAGTAGATCGGGGCAGAGATCTGGAATACTCACCGGAACACGGAGCCATTCGATGAGGTGAAGAAGCTGACGAAGATGCCAATGAAGACGACGATCACAATGAGTGTCTGGAAAATCTGCGTGACAATTACTGAGCATTATTCAAGACACTAAGGTGCATTACAAGACACAAGGACGTGAACACAACAAACACAATTAAATCAATCACAAAAGGGAAGCAAGTTAGACAAAAGTTAGGAAGAAGAGGAGAAGGCTATTAGCTATGTGACTGGCATTTACCTTCAGATACTTCATTGTCTTTCCCGATTTCTGTGAATCTTCCGCATTCGATGCAGCCAAATAGCCCTCAGCGAAAGCAATCTTTAAGCTCTCCTGCAAATAAGTTTAGCATTATAATTCATGCTTTATCGGACAATATCAGGCGGTTATATATGTATATATACCGCATTCTGAGGGCTGCCGTGTTCGCCCGATTTGCTGAGCAGCTTCTTGAGCCTGTCTGCCTGCATGTTGTGTTCGCCATCGGGTCGAAGTGGCGCACCTTGGAGCGCAGACTTCAGTCTGGTTGTCATTGTCGGATTGCGTTTCTGATCCGCCTCAATGGAACGATCCGTCTTAAAGTCACGCAACTGTCGCCTGCAATTAAATCCGGATTGATTGCAAAACATAATTCTTTAACTAATTCGACAATCCACTTACAGCTGATGAGTCGCCAGCAGCGGATTCAGCAGACCTCTCATCACAGTTGGATACATAATGCTGCAATTGAGAGATTAGATGTAGTAAATATAGAAAAGATTGCACCTTTAACAGTTAGTTGACCTACACAGATCCGATATTTTGTGTGGCTTTCAGAGAGAGTTCAAACTTGTAATTTTGTTGTTTGCCCGGAGCAGTTCGTTGTTGTTGTGTTGTCGCCGGTTCCTCAAGTGTGACATGCACCTGGCGCATCGAGGGCAGCATGCTGGTCACCTTGACCAGTGCATCGCTCACTAGCTCCTTGTCGAGTATGCCATTTAGTCTTGCCGCCCTCTCCACGATACCCTGCAAACTGACACCAGACTTGCTCAGCAGCGTCTTAAAATCAAGCACGAGGTCGTGGCTCTTTCTACTACTACTACTGCTGCTGCTGCCCTTGCTTGTGCTGCTGGAGGCGGACTTTGATTTGTCGGCAAGGAATTGTGGAACACTGGCATTTGCCGGCAGTTTGGTTCGCTTCACGGTGTAATAGTGCGGTTTTCTACTGAAGTTACCCAGATAAAGGTACGGCTGTCATTGGAAATGGAAACTCAGAAATGTCAGAGATTTGTGTGAAATGTGCATTGTATAGCGGGCGAGAGGGAGAGTTGCCCGGCACTTACCACAGAGTGTGTGTTGGCAGAAAACATTCTCAGAATAGACAAAAATTTTATTAATTACAATAACAGGCTTAGATCGGGCGAGCGGACGACAAAAGTTTTTGACAGCTGAAAATGTCATAATCTTGTTGCGTCCCTGTTGCATCCCTGACGATTGTGTTGCAGCCCTCGCATTCGGTTAGCCCGCCATTCTTACAAATTTTAAATAATGAATTTTGAATTCAGTATTTACTCTAAGCCTTTTCATTATTTAAACATTTCGTATAATTTTCGCTAATTTCTTAAATAAAATCATCTTTAAATGTCTCTGAAGAGTTTGTTTTGGCGATTTTTGCCTAACCAAATTTTATTTTTTATAATAATAATTTTATTTTATTATAATAAAATGAATTGAAAAACGAAAGAAATTAATAAAATTGTATTTAAATTATTATGGAGACATTATACATATGTTTGAGCTTTATTTATTTATACCTTTAAAATGTACGAAATTCCGTTACCGATAAGAATTTATCGAAAATTGAAATCACTTTGAGGCGCTTATGCGAATGTAGAGGAAAGTAAATAAAGTAAATTATGTTTAAAGTAAATTATGTTTAACACATGAAAATAGTTAGTTGACTTTCTAACTAAACTAAACTATTAACATTAAATACTTGTATAACCGTAATTAAAAGCTTTACGTATTTATTAGGTACAGAATATAATTATGGAGTATAAGAGTGATTAAAAACATTTACTCCCAAGATGGCGCTTGATGACACTTATTTATCAAACTAAGTAGATACGAAATGCTCACAAGATGGCGCCGTTTGTCTAGCAACGGAGATATATCGATATATCACGGTGGGATCGATATATTTAACAGTGGCTTAACAGCACAACGACAGCAGATAATGTCGTGTTAGTTTAACATTCAACTTCAACGGCCGATCGATCAGTCGAGTTTGAACTTCAACAGGTGTTAAAACGTATACGTTACGAGAGAAGCGGTTTTTCAACGGCCGCACACGAGATTTCGGTAACAAAAGGAGCAACAAACGGCTTCGCTTGACTAACACAAAACAAAAAAAAACATATATAAAAGTATCATTTAAATTTAACATACAACTATTAAAAACGTGACAAAATACAAATTTTACAATAAATACCCAGTAAAATTTGCGCTCAAAAATACTTATCATATGTATGTAGTATAAGCAGTGCTGTAGATAAAACCTTCAGATTAAGTTTTGTGTTTGTTTTCGTTTGGATAACATTTCGTGTGTTTATTTTAGCCTATCAAAAACTTTTGGATTACTCCGCTACATTCGGGAGAGACATAGAGAGAAAGAGAGAGAGAGAAAGAGAGGTAAGTGTAACTCCCAAAAAAAAACTCAACATACAAGATTTATGGCAAGTGCAGTTTGGTGTTTTCAAGCCAGACATTGAATTTGAATTTGAATGAAAAATGGGGGATGAGATTTCGTCATAAGCATGCATGAATGCAGTGTACGAGTGCGACTGCAATAGCAACAGCCAAGCGATCAGTGCAGAGAGCTGATTCGCTCTCTCGCACGTGCTCTTCAAGCCCGAGTCGCGCTAATGTGTATGTGTATTTGGCTGTATGTGAGTTGTCGTTGTAGTTGCTTGTCGTCTACCTACCTGTGGCTTCATTACCTGCCTTTTGCTGTGTGCCATATAAAAAAAAAAACACCGAAACACGCGCACACAAACACACACACAGCGAGTTACTGCAGTGAGTATATGTTGTGTGTTTGTGAGTCTATATTAAATGACACATAAATTTTCAAGTTAAGTCAGCATTATCTAAACAGTTGCCGTTTCTTAGCAGTAGTGGCCCAGATCTCCAACGCAATTTCGCAATTTAATCAGCAGAGAGAGAGAGAGAGAGATAGAGAGAGAGAGAGAACCCAACTCTAACCTCACAAATACTTTCATACAATTACTCACACAAGCACATGCACATTTCATGGTGCAGCTAAAAGTGCAGCGATAGTTTTTTTGTTTTTTGTTTTGTGTAGGGAGCGTTATAGATACTCAGTTGGATCAACAGTAACCGTTTGCTTGAACAAAAAGCGCGCAATTTCTGTAGCTTAACAAAAGTGCCGCACAGTAAGTGAAACGGAAAGCTTTCCTCAACACATACGAAGCTGGTATACTCTATCTTTTATTTCAATTACAAATTGAATTGCTTTCCATTTGGTCCAAATTAAATATACATTAAAAAATAAAATAAAAATAAAAAAATGTAGTTAAAATCGTTAAATTTAATAATTGTAATTATTTACGCATTTCAATAATATCTGCCAATTACCGAGCATTTGAAAAAATCCATTAATTTAAACAATTTTATTGACACTGTTTATAAAATGTTTGTGTCTGATTAATGTCGAAACTGTTTTACCCTCGGCAGGGGTATGCAAAGGTATATCACACATGTGTGTGTGTGTGTGTGTGTCTGTGTGTGCTTGTGTGTGTGCATGTTTATTCCATTACTCTTTCCTTTCGAGTACTGCAGCGTGGCGAGTGCTATCGTTAAGGAGAGAGGGGAGAGGGATTCAGAAAAACCGGTAATGCATTCGAAAAGAAGTCACCTTCATATAGTAAAACTTAACTCAACTCGACTCGTTGCTAAAAGCAGCAAGCAAGCAAGCAAGACGAGGCAGAAGCGATCCGATCGCTGTAAAAGTCGAGCTGAATCGTAAGACCCGATACCCTGGAACCCATTTCCAGATACTATTTATTGTCTGACATTCACCGGTTGGTGGTTGCCAAGCGACAGCTGCAGCTGCGATATTATCATCAACTTATCTGTCTTGAGAAAATATCTGTATTTTTGGAGTTATCGAACAGCTGGAAAAATCTCTTTAGTGTGCGGGAATGCATGACAGCCCAGGGAATGTGAAAATTAAAATTTTCTAGATTGAATTATTTATCTACTTCTCCCAATAATAACAAGTTAAACAAAAAAATGATATAACATTTTCTTGACTGAATTAATTATCTACTCTACAGAAAACCAAAAAATATATATTTATATATTTGTGTATGTATATACAAATATGTGCGTACATCAAAAATTCAAAACAAGTTTTTATGTGGATACTTCTATGATTTTAGTAAAATACATACAAACATATTCGCGTCTAGAATTCTTTATCAATTTCATGGCTATCTGAAATATAACAAACGAATAAAAACTTACGTACATATATGTATATGTACATATGTATACATATTTATGTGCATGCTCGTAAGGTACGAGATATGAAATACTTATAACTTTTAGGAGGTGCGACATGATTACGTTGGCCAGAGAGAAACGTGTATAGAAAATAGGTGTGTTGCAATTCCAAGAAAATAAATCTACAAGTATATTTTTTGTTTTGTATGCAAATTCGCTTACAAGTCGTTTGGGTTGCACAGCAAATCCTCTCTAAAGGCGACAAAAACGAAGTATTCATGATAGCATCCTTTAACGTTGTAGGTATTTCCCTTGTCTGAATTGAAACGGAGTTGAGACCTTACCATCAAACGGTGTTATTATACCACTGGCGACATTATCTTATCTCTCCATGTTGCCATAAGCCGACACAGACACAGACACAGATACAGATAAAAGTTAACCGACTGCGTTTCGTGTGCTTGGCACTAATGAGGTCAGAGCACTCGGGTGCGACTCTAACTCTAACTGCAGCAACTCCGACAGCTCCCCTGGTCGCTTAACACCAGCGATTACAGTGGTAATTGGGTAGAGATGACTGTTGCCTGGTGCATCTATGTGGTAGTACTTGTGTCAACACAACAGCTCCTAAATAAGTTAAAAGCAAACATTGTTTGTAGCCAGGTGAGTGGAGCGAGGCTCGTCTCAGCGAGTTGAACTTCCATTTGGAGAAGGGCAGATCATGAGCAGTCTATTTAAAACTTTATGGGCCGCTTAACGAATTCGTCAAAGTGTCAGGCAAACATTTGGCAAAAGCTAAATGTTGTTCAGCGAGCTTGGCACTAACAGCACCAATTACAACAACCACAACAACAGCTTTAACTGGCAACTGGCAACTGGCCGCAGTTTTGTGTGTGTGGGCAAACTCGGTTAGTTGTTGTTTTTATTGTTGCTTATCGTAGTTGAAAAACAGAAAATTTAAGTGTCGGCACATGCGGCGTATGCGTAATGGCAACCACATCTGTGTACCCTGCTCCAAACAGGCACACACAACAGGCGTATTACAGTATTAGTAATTGAATGGTCTTTTAAATGTGTTAAGCGGCAAGCACTTCTTTAAAACATTACTTTTCATTACTTTTTCTTTTCGATAGAATAGATACTAATTTTTCACCCATTCAACTGCTGATGTTTATTTTCAGTAAATACATGTCTCGTTCTACATTTAGCTTCAAAACTTTAATAGAGGCTAAAGGTTATCTGTACATTTTAAATTTAATTTTTTTTTTCACATAAAAATTTTATATTTTTTTCTATGAAATTCAAAGTGTATCATTAACAAATTCAGTGAAACAGACAATGATACTTATAAATAAATAATAATAAAACAGTTTCTATAAAGAACTGAGAAAACAGGACACACATTTTATTATTATTATGAATAAAATTATAGCTCGTATTAAAACAAAAAAAAACTAGAGTCATTCAGAATTCGACTGTGAAAAAGTGAAAGGGGTATCTCATAGCTGAGCACCCAAGCGTGTCGTTTTCCAAAATTTGCCATTGTCTAATCTGAGAATTGGCACATGACTGTCATGCCAAAATTGTGGTTCTCTAAATAACTGAGTGTTTTTAGCGATTTTTCGAGATGATGTCATAAAGTCAGAAACTTACTGCAGGAACAGTACAAAAAGAACGCAGAGACTAAGCCAAGACCAAGACTTTGGGCCGATATGCATATATCTATAAACAGACAAACTATAGTTTATTGGTCTATCTACGTAAGCGTTGTATATATGTGTATATATATAGAGATTTATTTAGCTATATATTTGTTAAATTGAGCGTGAAATTTTATAGCCGCATTACGACGAGTACTCGAATCGATACTCGTACGCATATTGAATGTGACATTTACCTTAACCCTGAGTTTAATCAATCAAGCCTGACTTCGACAGAGAGACATATAGAGAGAGAGAGAGAGCAGCAATCATTAATCACTTTTTTTCTGCAACAGTACCGCGAGTTCTTGTTGTGCACTCGAGGCTGTTGAGCTGTTAAGCATTTCCAAGTGTCGAACTTGGACGTGGACACCATTCCTCTTTTTGGTTGGCTTCAATCTAACATCTGATCGAGGCAAGTGACAAACTCGGAGACCTTGCAACTGTTGCGTGACGCACGGCCAAAGCATTTCTTGTCAACATACCCCTTAAAAGTGCATAGCTATGTTAGCACCGTAAATGAATTTCAATTGCAACGGATCTTAACTTTCACTGCCCATCTAAGTATGTACCACTGTATATATTTACGCAGGGCAAATGCATTTATCATTGACACTGTTTATTTCATAGTAAAATTCCACAAACTACTTATCGAGTTGAAAATACTTTTGTGGAAATGGCTTTCTTGATTGATTATTCTAATTACAAAGATTTATTATAGTTATTCGGACAATTTAAAATTCTAAATTTCATAATAATATAATAAGCATTTGCTTTCTTATAAAAAAAAAGTGCCCTGAAATTTACAAAATCATTTTATTTATTTCTAATCTCCAGTGTCTTTCTTTTCTTATATTCAAATGTAGAGTTTTTAAAGATATAGAAAAATATATAAGTTTTTTAATCGGATTGCTACTTTTTAAAGTATTTTTTCTAATTTCAAGTAATTATTTAAAAAAGAATATATATTTTTCAGAACGATTTCTCTTTCAGATCGATCATTTTTATGAGTGTTAATTTCCTTTAACTGGATGTGTTGCATACAAAACAGTTGCTCATATGGAATTGACATATCAATATCATTTATATGTGTATGTATACATGTAAATACTTTCACGGCACAGATCATGATAAATGCATAAACTAGTATATTCGATTTAATTTAGTCTCAGCCATAAATAACGTATTAGGGCTGTAAACCGTAATGCTCTTATGGCCATAACGGAGGCGGCAGGCACTCAATCGATCTGACATATGGCCATGTCTGACTCTGTGTGAGTCTTGCTGGATGGCTAATGAAATGCAACGATTTTGATTTCAGACGCAGTCCAAAATGGATAGGGAAGGGGAGTGTGTGGGGGGAGGTGTGGTGTGGTGTGGAGTTACGTGAAGCCGTCGTCTGTCTTTGCGTTGTTGGAGCCGGCAAACAGATACGCGCGGCGTGATTGGTACGAGGAATGTGGACGTGGCCAGCAATTGTGTTGGCTTTGGCTTTAACTGTGGCTCTGACGCTGACTCTCAGTTGCGGTTCTGTCTTTGGGTTTTTGAGCTTTGTTGTTGTTGCTGTGCGGCGCACGCCTGCGTTTGCAGCAACAAACAACAACAATGACATATAAGATTCAATTTCTGCACTTAATTAATTCAGAGATCGACGAATCTCTGATGTTTGTGTCTCTGGTACGGCATTCAACTTCACAGCATGCCAATGCTAATATGGCAAACCAACCCAAACCCCAGTGGAAGGGCAGGGTCCACAAATCTACACACACATATAAATTTATATAAATGTATATAGACACGCCTTAAAGTGAATTTAAATTTTATGTGAAGTGCACTGATAATGACTGCTATTTGACAGCGAATTTAATGCCACTCAATTGAGTGATAAATATTGAGTGTAGTGTGGAGAATATTAGCACGTTGACAACCCTGCTTAAGCTCCATCAATCGTTGGGTAACTACGTGCTGACAGGCAACTCAAGTGCTCGCCTGCCTGTCCCTCTGATGTATCCACATACCTAGCAAAAAATTAGCTTTGTTCTCAAAAATGAACAACAACAAATAAAAAAGGAAAAAACAAAGGCGGCAACCAGAGAACCCTGCAACTGAGTGCAAAATTGAATTTATGTGTCATTATCGCCAGTGCTTGAACGAAAACTCATACTCGAGTGTGGAAAAACCTGGTTTTTGTGTGCAAACAATAAAAACTGTTTTAAATGTGAGAATATTACTAGAAAAGCTTATTACCTACCCAAATGTCTATGTACGATCCATCGCCCTGTTGGGGGTCAGGCAGGGCAACAACTCTACTAAATGCCAAAACAGATGTTTCAAGTACACATTAATTAACTTGAGTCGCTGCAAGGAACTGAAGCCGGTTTTTTTTATGTGCCTTAATTTATGCCCTACTTCCTGTCTTATAATTGATGTAAAAATACTATATTGCATAATTGCATAACAAAGCTCAATCACGTAATTATTTTAAATGGATCGGTATATTAAGGCCCAAAGCAAGGAAGCGAACATTAATTGTGCATAAGTTATAAGAAAAAAGCACTTAACGTTATTCTTGTAACCACAAACAAAAAAACCCAAAAAAAAAGGGAAAATCACTGGCAACTCTCCCAAGTCAGATAACAGAAGCAAATAATGCACTTTATCAGCAGAATATTTCGTAGCAGAAAACGCTGGGCAATTGAAATTTTAAGCCCGATTAATCACATGTGCCCGTCTACAACTTATATATTTATTGTCTGCCCAGACGCTGGACTTCCAGACCGGGATCATTCAACGATAAGCAAAGCCCCCCTATGTTGACAGCTGCCAGCGTCTGTCATATAAACAAAGATACAAACACACACACAGAATGTGTATACATTTATAAATGTACTCGTTATGATTTGTTAACAAATGCAGCGATCTTTTTTCGTTTTGCAGATGCAGCCAAAGACAACGTATTTCAAGAAATTATATTGGGCAACCCTTGGGCAATTCTGTCAAATATGTCGAATCAGAAATACGGTCTGCAAAATGTAATTAAATGCACATGCTTCTTTTCTTATACAGTCGAAAATATCGTTTAAAAAGGCAGTAGTAAAAAGGTGGTCCATAATTTATTTTTATTTCACATTAATTACTTGTGCTAAATACACGTTAACTTAAAAATTGAGATGAATTTTCAACTTAAAGAGTGCCCCGCATGATCATTAGACTTTATTATGTAGAGGACACGAGAAAGAATCGTCCAGAAAGTGGATGATTCGGTTTTTTACGTAAAGACAAAGCTAGAGTTTTAAAAAACTGTTCGTGCTCCATTTCCAAAAGTTTTCTTTAAATGTGTGGCACTAAACACAGTGCATTTAATTAAATATCGCAGTCTAATCAAACTTATTTTTTACATAAAAAGTTTTCTGCAAGTGTAAAAATGAATATATTTTGTTTTATTTTTCAACGTATATTTAAAAAAGCTAACTTATATAACGCAAAAATAAATTTTAAAAAATTACAATTTCGATATTGAAAGGAGCAAAGCAAAGTGCCTTTAATTGACTTTCGCAGAGTGTATATTTCGATCACATAAGATGCGAACATAACGTGAACTTTATCCAATTACAAATGGGCTTTCCCAAAATCAAGAATTTATGGTTCAGACCTTACGAAATCACTTACCATGCTGGTGGCTGCCACAAACTGAATCGAAAGCGCAATTCAAGCCTTCTTGACGGTTATAAAATATACTTCCTTTTCGCATGAAATGCTTTAAAATGAAATATGCAAGAATACACGTATTTCTGAATTTTGTTTCTTTGTGTCATTTATTATAATGAATTCTGTTTTGGAACTTGTTCACTTAAGCAGCAAATTACAAATAACTGGTTAACAACAATGTCGATTAAATATTTAAGCCTGACGTTTTAAGCTGCATATTTAAGCCCAATTTATAACGCCTTGTGACATCATATTATTACAAGAATCTTATACAGAAGAAACAACTTTTAACCGCTAAATCGGAGTCACAAATCAGATTAGGGTAATCTCAAATTTGGTTTATCTTAAGCACAATTTGAATATAATAATTGTCTACAAGAGCAAGAAAGAGCTAATTGTTGGTTTGGCTATACGCATGTTATTATTAAGTAAATTTCTTCATTAGTTTTGTTTAACACATTGCGAGTTTTCTGCTATATGAATATGCTATTTGTTGCCAATTCAAAGAAATTCGTTTTCGAAGTTGCTTTTTTATGGTGTGTGAGTGTTTTTTTTTAAATTCAGCACATGACTGCTAATCATCATTGTCATCAGCAACAGCACAAATAGCTCCATCTGCAGATGATAAACTGTGAACACTCAAGTTCAACATTTTATAGCCGCTTTTGGCATTTCACTATTTGCAAAAGTAACTTGAAATTGTTTTACCAAGAATTTCAAAACTCGAAAAAATTATCATCTTTTGTGGTTCGTCGTCGTTCTTTGAGTCTGGTTTTCAGCTTGAGTTAGTGACGTTTTTTATTTTTTATATTTTTTTTTTCATTTTTGCTTTGACAGCAGCTGCTGCTCGAGAGTTGACTTTGGCTACTGCGGTCACCGTTTGCTGCTCCAAGTCGCAATTTCCAGCCGAAAACCAGTCTGGGCCATCTCTTCAAGCCGCTTTGTTGTTGCGGCTGCTTCAACTCAACTCGACAGTTTCCCCCTTTTATTTTACTTCTCTCTTGTGTATCCATCATATGTGTGTGTAAGTGTGTGTGTGTGTGCTTATGTGTGTGGTCAAATGTCGGCATTTTTATGTGTACGCCGCCTTGAGCAATATTTCCATTGTCGGTTTACGCTTCTGCAACTCTCGTACGAAATATGTTTAAGCATAAAACTTAGCGCTGCAAAAATTATAAGCCTTGTCTGAATATATATATATACGAGTACATATATATATACATATATATAGATATATATATGGTCGTCTTCAGTCGCTCTACTGGGTGAATCCCCAAAAAGATATATGTCGAAAACTGGGTTTAAAAGTATACTAATAAATATAAAAACTTGTCATTTCATTATATTTACAGCTGTTTTTGAAAATGCTCTTTTGAGTGAACTGATTCTTCAGGCTTAATAACAATTTATATCTCGATGTCTGATCGCTGCTAATGAACTGTAAATAAATGAGATTAAGTCGTGATCAAGGTGTGCCAAAACCTGAAAGCAAAACGTGAACAGTAGTAAAAGAATTCTCATTTCTTCAAAAAAAAAAATAATAATATATATATATATATAAAATATATGTATATATTCGCCTTATTTAGTTCCACAAACCTCGTCTTAACAGCGTTGCTGTTGCGGAATTACTTCCGCTGCATTTCGTGCGTTTTTAAAGGAACAAAAACAGATTGTTCTCTTTACAATATGTGTTTTCTACCTACCTGGCTGAAAACACATGTTGAAAAACGGTGAGTGGATTCACATTTCACTTCCTGTTTCAAAAGCAAATACATGTACGCATTCGGTATACCCCTGGCTATTTTTGAACGCAACAGCTCAATCGAACACCCACACACACACTCACATACACACACAGACACACATTTCGAATGAATTAGCGGGTTCAGATGCCAAAATACAAATGTGAAATCTTAAGCCACTGTCAAGGCGAAACTACCTGAAACAGCTGGCTATCCTCACTAAACGGTCAATGTTTTTAGTTTTTTGACTCGAACAGAGACCTTGTGACGCATACACGCATTTAGTTGTTGTTGTATCGTGTCTACGAGAAACTGTAACCAATTTCAACTAACGCTTAAGAAGAAAGAAAAATAATGATCATAACGTTATTTGGTTAAATGGCACACCCAATTTTCAGTTGTCAACCGACTGCGCCCAAAAAAATATTGTTGATAACTTTCATGGGGCAGTCACCAGCTGCTGCTGCTGCTGCTGCTGCTGCAGTCAGATGATATTTTGTTGTTTGTGTAATATGAGACAGTTGTTGTTGGCCTGTGGAGCGGGGCACAGAGGGGGCCCCCATATAAATGCGGGTGAATGTGACACATGGGAAAAGTCTGTCGGTCAAAAAGCGGCGATCGTTCGACAGCCGTCTGTTGACAATAACCCAAGCTAACGCCTAAGCCGAGCATCGATTGATAAAATAAATATGTATATAAATTCGAACTCATCGAAAATGCGCATTTGATTTTTCTTACCCGCCATCGAACAAAGCGTAGTTTTGTCAATAACTTTCGACATACGATACTTTTGGCCAGATTTATAATGGTATCTGGTGATATATGGTCGATTCCGGTGCACGCACACTCAATTTGTTAATAGCCTGAAATTTCCTGGTATCATAGCTGTCTGCCTTTTGGGAAATGTACTCCATTCATCTATAAGTAATTGGAGAGTTCAGGCTGTGTTTTAGCCACACCTCAACTAAGCTGTAGACGAAAGCAGTTTGCTGTAGGCCAAAAAATTATTCATTTTTTGAACAGTCTATTTTAGACAAAAATACGCCTCGCTTAAAAACGATTCCACGACTTCTTCTAAATGATGCATATTCAAATGGCACACATAAAAGCTCTCAAATGATTCGAATTAAAAATCATTTCAGAAATACATATCAGGCATTTAATTAAGCCCGTAGTTAAATTTATACCATCAGTTGATCAAGCAAATTAATATTATTCATAGTAATCCAAATAAAAATCGAGAATACAAAATACGTGTGACGAATATTACGTTAGCTGATTTGTTCGCTAGGTATAAACCTATTATTATTATTATTTCTTTTTATTTAATTGTTTTTTTTTTTAATTTTAAATAAATCAATGTTTGCTTTTACGATTGATTTCCGTTGTTCGAAGTGTGCTTGCGCGTACATTTTAACCAGATAGTAGCTTTGGAATTAATATCAACTCAACTTAATTATATGCGCAACACAAAAATCCACTTGGATGTATTTGTTCATATCTACAGCCAACTATATCCAAATAAAACTCGGGAGTAAACAAATGAGACGTAGTACTACGCTGAAAGCACTCAAAGGTAACCGAAAACACTGAGCCAGATAAGATAATTTAACTGGGAGGGTCTGCAAACATTGACCGAATCCGAGGAGAAGCAGCTGACATGCATTTTAGTTAGTATAAGAGTAAGAGATGTGGACAGTGCCTAGTGGAGAGACAATCGCATATGATGAATTGTTTTGACTCATGATTTCCGACTCGAAACTGACTGATTTGCATACATGTACAAGTATGGCTAGTGCCAGTACCGGTTTTATATTTTCTAAACTTGAACACACACCAACGCCAGCAACACCAGCAACAACAGCAGCAACATCAACTTCATTGCAATAGCAAATGGAATTAATTATGGTATCGTGTCGACGTGTACGGCGCCTGTGATCACGGCGCAGCTCCTCCATTGAAACACAGCCAAGCTTCAAGCATTGGCGACAATGTGACGCAGGCGCAGACCCAGTTTGAGCCGAAGCCACAGCCGAAGCTGCTCGCCGAATAGAAGTTCAAAGCAAGCTTCGTGACTCGACCAAATGCTGGCACTTTGCCCGACAGCACTTGCAGAAAATACTGACCTAAAATTTGGAAGATCGTTTCAAGATTCAAATCGGCATGTTTGTGGGAAAACTTTTAATATTTATGAATTTGATATTTATGAATTAAATTTCCTAAAGTATCGATTCTTAAAATATGTTATTTATAATTGCTTTAGGACACATATTATTAAGAAGCAGTCATTCATGATTTGAATAATTAATTGGTTTGACTGTTTTTATTACTGGATGTACCCAGTCCTTGCCATAAATTTAGATTTTTTTTCTTCATTTTTATATGTTTTTTTTTTTAGTGTAAGACCTAAAAACCTAAACACGTTTAATGCCGGTAAAAAAGCGCACTTTTCCCTATATTGCAATGGGGGAAACCACAGAGCGCTTGGCCAGCAGCACTGCATAGCCAGTTCGGCTCAAAATGTATCTGTAACTGCGACTTGAACTGCACACTTAAATCTTTGTTGTGTATGTGTGCGTGTGAGTGTGTGTGAGCTGTCAGCCGGCGGCTAAAAAGTCACAGCGAGTGGGGCGTGTTGCCTGCATTTGAGTTGACACCCACGCAAATTGTGGCAGACAACTGCGAGCCTGGCCAAGACCAGAAAGCGATTTCATGGATAGACGATAAGTATCTCAACATCTACAACTGTGAGAGGTGTGCGCATACATACATGCATGAGTGTGTTTGTACGTCTAATTAAACGTCTTACATGCCAGTGGATATGCATACGTATGTAGCTATCTATCCATATACACATTATAGACCACTCGATATGGACATACATTATAGATAAATGCCATTTTTTCATTTTTTTTTTCATTTTGTTTTTGCGATTGCTGCCACGAGTAATTTAACTGCGCATTTGCAAACAGTGCTAGATAGTTTTGTATTGAACATAAGAATATTACCCGACTTTGATTCATATATATACATATATATTTACTTATTTATGTGTCTGGTTTTATACCAAAATAAAAGCAATGCATGCCCAGACTATTCCATTGGGAATTGGGCTCGTATTTCGAGAGAGAGAGCGAGTGAGAGCTCATAAAACACGATCTCAGCTTGAGTCGAACATAAGTATTCATGTTTTGGGATACATATGTCACACTGATTAATATTTATGCATAGTTATTCATATTTTTATGGTTATGGTCTGCGTGCGAGGCGCCTTCGGCCATACGAAACTCTATTGAAATCAAAGACAGGTCGTCTTTCCATACTTGTTAATTTGAACACGTCCCGAAATACAATTGTTTGTACATATTTCAAGCTTTTGCCCTTTGGCAACACTTCCAAATGGATATCTTATCAGTCTGTACTGATTATGTCATCTATGACGTGAACTATTGGCGAGTAAACAGGAAGTAAAATTAAAGTAGAATTGTAACTGGCTATTTACCAAACAATACTCTTGATCTAAAAAGCAGCCACTCACGAATCGAGGTGATGCTGAGTAAAACACGTTTATTTTATTTTTTTATTAAATGTGCACTTAATGTTAATGTCTCAATGTCGATGCACTGTTTAAGACCTTAAGCTTGGATTTTGAATTAACAATTTAGATTCACATAAAACCGCAAAATCTGATTTGCATTCGCCATCGATAAATTACTCATTCAGAGCGGAAAGTACCTGACCCGCAATTGTGAAAAGAAAGTGATTGTTTGCGAAATCTTTCAAACCTTTTCTTTTTTTGGTTTTTTATATTTGTTGTGTGACAAATTCTGACTAACATATTGAAAATAACCAAAGATTCATGCGTTGTTTGGCAACAACGGCCATCACCGATAAGCAAACAGTGCCAAATAAAAGCAGTTAAAATCCCCTTCGGTTGGTGAATGGAGCCCAATGAGATTAGCATTTGCAATTGAATCTTATGATGTCAACTCGTTCGCATCGAGAGACGTTAATTTAGTGTATCAATACCAAAAAATAAACGTTTACCAAGTCCCTCATTAAGTGCGATTTCAGACTGTATTTTATGGCTACGCTGATGGGGATCGAGTTGTACGTCAGCATTTTTATCCGGTTTTTGAAATTCAAATAGCATTTCTCAAAATCGTCTTCCCTGGGTGCAAAATGGATCCGGTATACAATACCACGAATCGTAGCTCTCTCATATCGTGCTCGTATCCGTTATTGTTGATTAAATAAACGTTTTTATCTCTTATCTACACTGCTGCGAATGCACAGATAAGATAAGCTACTCCAAAGTGGTATTCTTTGTACCGTTATGAATGGTTGCACAAGTATGTAAGTAAGGGAATTTACGGGAAGTTGCAAGGTTTCCAGTGGAAATACCTCTGTTATTGATGCATTAAATAAAATTGACTTGAAAATAACCATTTAAAACTGTTAAATATTGTTTTTATTATTTTTAAAATGCATGTGTTAAGATAATTAATTTTTAAATTGATTTCAATTAATATTTGGTCTATAGTCTATATTAAATACTCGTATATAAATAAATTTATTGAAAATTATTTTCCATTTCATTTGCAGTTTGTGAGCTTAAAAAATGGGTCGCCCACCAAGACTGGGGCTGCTGCTGGTCATCTCACTGTGTGTGTTCCATGTGAGCCACTCAATCGATTCCCAGCCAGCTAAGGACGCCAAAGTTGCAGTCCCCGATGTGCCGCTGAGCAATGAATTGTTTTCCGATGAGGAGATCGATGCCAAAAAGGCTTTCATTAAAATTTCAACGCCCAAGGTAAAGGAGATGCCCGTGGATACGACCACAAAGAGCGCCAAGAAGTCGGTTAGCATAACCACAAAGCAACCGGTTAGCGAGGAGACGCTCAAGGATCTGCTGGAGGCAGCCAAGCATAGTGTTGCCCTCGCCGAGGATCCGCGCTTCAATAAAATGCTGCCAGATCGCTTAAAGTTGGAGAATGCTACAAGCAGCAAGAACAGCACCGAGGAGAACTACGAGTACGATGAGGACGACTATGACCTATACAGCTACGACAGCGCCGAGTCCGATGACGATGACGATGCCAAGGACACAACAAGTGCGCGTCCCAAAAAGAACAAGCCATCCAAGACAACCACACCCAAGCTGCGACCCATTGATGAAAGTAGCTCCAGCAAGCCCAAGGTAAGTGCTGCACAGCTGCTTCCATGCTATTAGAATCCCCAATCACAAAAGAAAACACTTGCAGGCCAAGAGCGGCAAGCAAATCAATGGCGACGACAAACAGAACAACATTGATAGCGACTCAAACTACGAGGACTACGATGATGACGATGACGACGATGATGCCGACGACGAGTAAGTCATAAACATATTAATAACATTTTTATTTTTATTGCGCATAAGCATTTCTGATGAAGTCTAAGGTCAGAGAGTTAACGAACTCGTAAAGTATACCTTCATAACAATCATGACTTTAAAGTCCTGTGTTGAACGTAAACCTCAAAATATGGACAAACAGTTTTGCTCATACATCTAAATTCTCCTAGTTCTTTTTATGTGAATAAGTAAAAACTGTGTCATTCATAACCTAGTCATCAATCAGGAAATGACACTCTTTAATTCTATTTGTTATATATATATATATGTATGAATTAACAAATTACCTTGCACTTTGAAACATTAAAAAAAATACATCAATAATAACTATGACAATTATAACAATTCCAGTGCTGATGATGATGACGAGTCGGACAAACTGACGGATGAGGAGCAGGTGGTGTTCAGCGAGAATGTGCCTTGCCCCAGATACTGCTCCTGCTCACGCAACATTAACAGCTACCTGGTAGCAACATGCAGCAGGTGGGTCGAAAATCCCAATTTTAGAAAGAGATGGCATATTAAACTTGCTTTTGTTTCAGACTGGATCCGGGTACACAGAAATTTGGCTCGGATATTACCGATTTGGTGGTCACCAATGTGGGTCCGAAATATCCCATTCTGCTGGGTCCCAAGTTCTTCCAGCAGCTGGGTCTGAAGTTTGTTGCCTCCATCAAGATTGCCAAGTGCACCATTGAATACATGCACCCAGGGGCTTTCCACGGTCTCGATGAGCTTTATTCAGTCAACATGACGGACGTTGGCCTGGCCATCATTAACCCAGACACTTTTGTCCTGAACAAGAAGCTGCGCATGCTCACCATCTCTGGAAACGATCTGAGCGTTATGTCCACTCTCCATTACTTGCTGAAGGTTAGATTTAGAATCTCTGGCAAACAAATTTCTTTACTCACAATACCATTTTCCCGACACAGTCTTCCAGCATTGAGGAACTGGACTTTTCGCGCAATAACCTAATGGAGCTGAATCCCAGCGCATTTACCAAACTCTCCAATATCGTTTACATAAATCTGTCGCAGAATAATTTGCAAAAGATACCCGAGAAAACGTTCGCAACAGTTGATACGATCGAGGAACTGGATCTGTCCTACAATTCGCTCAAGGAGCTGCCTGCAACCGTTTTCAACGGTACGGCTCTATCGATCCTGCATCTGAAGTATAACACCTTCACCGGCGATTTGCACTTTGGCGTCAAGGAGCTGCAGCAACTGGATCTGAGCTTCAATTCGATAACCCATGTGCATCACACCATGTTTGACAAAATGCCCGGCTTGACAAATCTGAATCTGAAGGGCAATGGCATCACCAAAATTCAGCCAGACTCATTCCTAACGCTGAAGAGCCTGCGTCACATTGACCTGTCCATGAACGAGCTGGACCAGATCTCCGGTATGATATTCTTCAAAAACTCCGAACTGGACGTTATCCGGCTGAACGATAATCCCCGCCTGAGCCAGTTGCCCACCGATGGTTTCATCAGCTACAATGGCGTTTTCACTGTCTACTATTTGGACCTGTCCAACTGTGCCATTGGTGCTCTGGGACACAGGACCTTCTCGACTATGCCGCATTTGACAACGCTCAAGCTGGCGTGGAACAACATTAACAACCTGCCCCGTGCCACTTTCGCAAGTCTGACCAAGCTCATCGATTTGGATTTGAGTAACAATTTGATTACCAAGCTGGATGAGCTCTGCTTTATGGAGAACAACGAACTGACCAAACTAAATCTGGCCGGCAATCCCATCACCCACCTGTCTGTGCGCCTCTTCATGCCATTCCACCAGCTGCGATCTCTGGACGTTAATGACTGTGAACTGACATCCCTGATGACTGACAAACAGTTTGGCAGCGACTATAAGTTCTTTGAGACGCTGCGTTTCTTCAATGCGTCCGGCAATCTGATTGAAAATATCACAGTCGATGATATTAAAAGCTTTAAGAATCTGCGCTCATTGGACATCACACACAATCCACTCAAGTGCAATGAGGACTTCCAAAAGTTCATCATCTATGTGTCGCTGCATACTAAGACAATGGCCAAGAAGATGCCTCTGCTGAGTTATCTGGAGTTGGATGCGACAACCTTCATTGATGTTGAAACACAGGCTGGATGGAGTGAACTGGCCCAGGAGGTGTGCAAGCACAATGACACCTGGGGCGAAGAGGAGGACAGTATGGAGGAGCGCATCGCAGAGAGCGAGAAGAAAGTGGACGAAGATGAAAGAAGCTGCTCAGCGTTCTCGACAAGAGTGTGCTGGATAAGACCAAGTTAAGCAACATGCAGAAGATCATGAAGGGATCGGACAGTGCTGAGGGAGTCAAGAGTAAAATCTCCGACAGCGAGGAAGAATTCATGAACAATGGTGGCGAAGAAAAAGATGAAAATGAGAACGAATACGACGAGGACCTAAATGATAGCGAGTATGATGATGATGATGATAGCGATGACGACGACGATGATGATGACGACGACAACGAAAAGCCGATTGACAAGAAAAAGAAGAAGAAGAACGACATTGAATCCGATTTCAAGAAGTACGTGGAAACCGAACTAAAACCCAAGATCAAGAATCACGGCCTCAAAGTAGAGGAAGTTGATATGACCAAGGAGACCGAAGACAAATTCCTGCTAGGTATGTGATAAATGCATATGCTAAATATTATGGATAATCTTTTTAATCGTTTCCTACAATCCTTCTACAGGCAAACTTGGCATTGACAGCGACGAATTGAACAGTGACGAGGAGGAGATCATTATTGAGCGTGGTCACGTTTACTATGGCAACTCCGACTTTATTATACCAGGCCTTATTGTTTTGAGCTGCTTGGTGGTGATTCTCCTGGGCTTGGCCAAGATGGTGACACTGATTCTGCGCAAGCGTGGCGAGCGCTATCGCATGGCCATATTGGCGTCGAAGAACTCCTTTGTGTATCAGAAACTCACCGAGGACATTGTCAAGCCGCAGGTTAGCAAGGAAGCAAAACAACCAAAGGTGCACCGATATGCGCCCATCAATCAGGTCTAAGTCCGTACCGCAGCTCCGGGAACTTTATCGCGGCAGTCGAGTGTGTGTGTTGCGCTGTTTTCTTAATTTATAAGTTAATTCATAGTTAAACACGTGGAAATTGCAAAAAACAACATGAAATATAAACAAAACATAAAACAAAAACAAATACAAAACCCGGTTCGGCTGGACTTCAAAACCCAACTCGAGTCAAGTTTAACCGAGCGCGTGAAAAAGTATTAGCAAAAAATAAGAAACAAACTGAAAGAAAATACTGAAAACCCCTCCCTACTCCTTCCACATTAATTATCTATCTATCGATATAGCAAATAGTTGTTGTTGTTCTTAATTCGGTTGCGGCCACCGATGGCAAAAGGCAGAAGTTGAGATCGTGAGCGAACAATTAGCAACCGTTTCGGAAGCAACGGATTTGACACTGATTGCGTTCGCCGCATTATTTTTGTGTTTCTTCATAAAGCTTATTTTTTTGTATATTTTTTTTTGGAACAGTTTTGAAGATTTAGTGCCATTTTGCCGAAATTCATAATGTAATAAAGTCACCGAAAGTTAGAGAGAGGGATATATATTTACATACTATATATACAAGTATTTTGTAAACTGGCAATCAGTCATATTGAAACGGTTTGGCGAAGTAGATCTGAACCTGTCAGATTCCTTAAAGATAACATTTGATTTCAAATCTGGGCAAAATAATACGTTAAGTCTTTTTTTATTCTATATTCCTTTTAATTAAATCAAGCAAATGTTGGACTTTTAAACATATTCTGAAATCAATAAATTATTTTAACCAAATTGAACATAATCTTTATATATTATAGAAATACTACATACATACATATATACGTATTTTAATATGCATCTTCACAATAAAATATACTTATTTATGAATTGGAACTGAGGTATACTGGTCGATAAACTCACATTCAGCTGATACAAAAATTGATTTATTTATTAATATAAGCACATATTTGTATGATGTGATGTCTATTTCGTATGTAGAGTATCCAATGAGTTCTTCTGACATTTAAGTTTATCTTTTGGAATAATATCTGGTTGAGTTTTGAGATTTCCTGCTCTTTTTGCAGAAAGCCCTTAATCCGCCGCCACATGTTTTCAAATCCGCTGTCACATGGCCTAAAAATCTGATTACGCTTGAACCATCTGCCAAGGCCCGTAATCTCGTGCTGATACCGCAGTTCTTCGGAAGTCCACAATAGGTCGAATTCCTTATCAAACGTTTTTTCTTCGAATTTACATTCACAGTGATAGTCATTGTGTCCGACTTTCCATACACAGATTGAATAGAGTATTTTGTTTGGCTTAACTTGTGTTTTCGAGCCGGAATAAAATGCTTGCGTCACTTCAAATGTCATATTCCAACTGAGTGCTGGGCTCAAGTGTTAGGAGTCAAGCGATTCACTTCCCTTAAAAATATGCTGTCTCGACATGTTCAATACATATTCAAGTATGATCTGTACAGTGAGCCGAAAAGTGACGAGGGATACAACATATATATATATATATGTACATATATATAAATGTATGTACATATTCATAAACACATATATTTATATGGCATCTACGCTGCTTCAATAAAAATATATCATTAAGTTTGCAAGACAACCAATTTTAAGCTGCGATTTGCTTAAAGTTTCTTTAAATGAATTGTTAGTTAATTATTGCTTATAACTTCAGCACTTAATGATCTGTTTGATATATAATTAAGTCCTTTCTTAACCCACCAGTAAGTTACCGATTCCTCAACAAATAAATACAGACAAACGAAATTTTATTTGACGCTATTTTTATTTTATCTTAATCTTAATCAAAACTCCAGATTACTTATTAGTTATGTAATGTTCACTTAAAATAAACGGTCAAACTAATCTATTAGTTAACATAAAGTTATCATCTATCTGAAATGAATCGTATCAATCGAACTTTATAATACAATTTCAAGCATATAATAATGTGTTTTACTTTTGTTATATATGATTTGACTTGTATCCGCTCGCCCTGCGAGTCAAATTTGTACAAGTGTTTGGGTTTTCAGATGACACCATATTCCTTGCATGCAGTCAATCTTAGCCTTTCCGTAATTTCCAGTGCGCTCCTAAAAGTATGCCTCAGTTTTTGCTGATTGCATTTTAGCCAATACAACCACCAAAACGGTGTGTCATTGGTAAGTGCAAATGCTCAAAAGCATCCTGCAAAAATAACAAGGTAACAGGAAAAAACTATTTTTTGGTATTTTGTGATTTATTTATTTAGTGTTGATCATAAAAGCTTGCAATCGAACTCAGTAAACGGAAAGCTTCCGTCAACGCAACCAACTTCATTGATAATATCCGTTAGTTCGTTTTACCCCGAGTTCAAGAATACAAATTAAGAGGTAAGCTTAACTCGTATATATTAATAGACCTGCATCGAGTTCTCAAATAGTTGGGCGAGATCATCTCGCGTTTGTCCACGTGGTGCCATTTTTGTAATGCGCTCCTGGGGTAAGGTTCCTTCGACGAGAGCCGGTATATCGCTGCCTGTGAAGCCAAGCTCACCGAGGCCATTTTCAATGCCCGCCCGCTGCATATAGCCACGCAAAGTATCTCCTAAAAGGCGACCTGCATCAACTGCTTTCACCCCTGCCGTGTCAGCGCCCAGTATTGCAGCTGCCTCCAAGTGCCGCTCGGGGCAAGCGGGTGCAGTGAACTCAAAGACAGCCGGCGCACTGACCACCACAGAGAGACCGTGTGGAATAAGCGCATGATCAGCGGAGTAACCAGGAGGCTTGTAGTTACGCACGTGCCCCGAGATGGGGTACGAGAGACCGTGACAGAGATGCACGCCAGCGTTGCCAAAACCCACACCTGCCATAGTCGAGGCGAGATGCATGCGGGAGCGCGCCTCCAAATTATCCGGCTGATAAATGGCGTCGATGAAGTTCGATCGAATTATGTCCAGAGCAAAGCGCGCCCACACGTCCGATATCGGATTTCTTCCCTGATATGTAGGCCGCAGGCTGGGATCAGCTGGTGCTGGACCACGCTCGCGATAGTCGACAGCTGTAAAGCTCTCCAGCGCATGACAAAATACGTCAAATCCAGCGAACGCCATCACCCGTTCCGGCTGCGTCAGCGTGTGCAGGGGATCCACAATAGCTGTGGGTTTTAGGTTATTATTATAAAATTATAAAACGCTGGAAAAGGCGCGAAAGACGCTCGAAAATCTCTCACCCAATGTTGGCTTAAGATATTTGCTTGAGATGCCAGTTTTTGCATGCAAACGTTTGTAGTCGAAGATGGCAACTCCTGTGGTCTCGGAGCCAGTGCCGGATGTCGTGGGAACTGCAATAAGTGGCTTCAGCTTAACGGAGATCTACAAGAAGTCGGAACACCATAAGGATTTACCGATAAACATTGCATGCCGATCAATGACTTACCTCTTTGGCCCGTCCAATCGGTGCATTGACATAGTCAAGCAACTCGGCCTCCCGATCGCTACAGAATAGATTCGCCACTTTGGCTGTATCCATTGAGGAACCGCCGCCAATGGCCACAAATGCATCAAACTGATGACTACGTGCAAATTGGGCTGCCTGCCAGAAACTTTCATCTGTGGGCTCCACACGCGTCTCATCGTACACCCGGTAGTTGATTGCGTGCCGTGCCAGCGAATCCAGGGCAACTCGAACCGAGGGCACCTTGGCCACATTCTTATCCGTTACGAGGCAAACATTCTTGGCGCCCCAATTGCGCAGATCAGCTCCAAGCTCAGCACTTACTCCAGGTCCAAAGCGCACAGTCGATGCCGACATCTAGCAAGGAAAAACGATGATAAATTGATGTGGACTTTGGCCTCTTCTCAGACTTACCTCAAACGCATATTCTTTTGGACCTGTTTGTGTTGTGGCTGCCGATCCATAGTTGTGGGAATGTGCTGGACACTTGCATCTATAAATGTTAATTGGCGTTAATTGGCGGCTCATTTATTTAGCAACATTTCACCTACGAGCTGGCCACAATTGTGTTCATCAAATTCAGTACATTTTTGCGAGACATTTCCAGGCCTAACTGCAAATCAGCTGTGACCTTCACATATTCACATAAGATAGCTGGTGGAAACGGAGCTGCCCACTTCTATTTTTGATAGTCTTCGATAAGTCGAGTTCATCTGTATATCGCTACTTGTAACCGTTATATTTTTGAATTTCGTTCGCAGATCCCAACTGTTATTTAAAAATGTGCGATTACGAGCATGAATACTCTTTCACTTTTGATGAGAGCACAATCGAAAATGAGCTCAGTTTTCGATCGTGGGACTGTGGATTTGAGAGTCTGTGGCAGAGGATTGGTGAGGAGCTGCGGCGAGAGCAAGAAAATAACGAGCTTGGTCAAATGTTTCAGGAGAAGCTAATTCTGCAGTGCCACACTCAAATTGACTCGTAAAAATCACATCAACTTTACTTATACATATTGTTAGTTTTTGTTATTATTGTTTAGCTTATAGCATTTTCGACAAATGCGTTTTTAATTGTTTTTAACTACAGCCATCGCATTCCTTGCTATATAAGATAATGGATATACAGTCCGATCGCAATTTTGTTCATATTTCGTAAGCTTATCGTTACAATGCTGTACGAGCACTAAGTTCAATGTTCTCGTTAGTCAAATATTGTACAGTCTATATAATTGTAAGCTCGATTGTTTATTATCAACATGATTCGGTTCATAGCAAAGTGCTATCGATTATCAATGTATATTTAAATTTATTTTATAATTTATGTGATTTTCGCTTCGAAAGTGTTTTTTTCTCGTATTCTTTCCATCCATTATAAGAAAAGTATACACATTATCAGAAAATAAATATACTGTAAATATGAGGTATAATTACCAAGAATTCTGCTGTTTCACATTTGCATATATAGTATTTAGTACAGATGTCACTGCTGAAGATCCCACGCCGAAAGGTAATTAGCATTCGTTACAAACAAACAATTGTTCAATGCTGTTGAAGTCAATTACCTAAATGTCTGTCCGCCCATGTTTATCGCTAGATTTACAACTCAATTTACAACTCAACTGTTTAATCTAACAACATAAACTACAGTAAACGTAGTTGATAGCTTTTCCCAGCGCCATTTACATAAGCATACATGAACTTCGGGCCATAAAAAGGAACGCTTGGTTAGATCAGTCAGCAGTTTGCAATCGATTGACGAAAGTAAAGCTTCTAAATTGTACTAACGTTCCAGTATGAAGTGGTTCAATTTATTCTTGGTACTTGGCCTCTTGGCACTTATTGGCAGCATGGGCACTTTGACAGCCGCCGAACCTTTGCCCGGACCAGAGCCCAAGGGACGCCCGCACACAACTCGTCGTCCAAGGAATGAGAATGACGGGGATCGCCGCTAGCAAACCCAGATCCAGATCCAGTCGAATCCCATCAGATGCAACGAACAGAAACGGATTCGGGATGCACACACAAAAACGATTTTGGTGACGGTGAAATGTTTTGGCTTGGAAAAAATGCAATTTGTTGAAGTTTTACTCGTTTAACTTTGAAATAAACCAATCAATTTGAGCATCTAGAATATTGAAAATGATTTAGTGCACATATTTTACCGCACTATAAATAAACAATCTTTCAAAGCAAATAAATATTTGTTAGCGTTCCTATTAAAAACATATAGAAAAATGCGATTTTTATCATTGGTTTATTCGTTAGTTAGTTTAAATTGTTTGTAATTCTAGAGTTAAATTGGTCTGCTTAAAGTAAACATCTCATATTATTGATACAATACATATGCTTCAGAATTATAATTGTAGGAAGGATAATGCTGGATATCAGTTATTTATACTTTGGAGTAGAGATTAAAGATTTGACTATTGCGGATTGCGGTTGATGCGATTTGCTAGTCTCAAATTGATTTGTTTGGAAATTACACAGTGTACATTATATTATTTTTCTCATACATACAAATAAACTTATGAATATAGCCATTTACAATTTGCACAATACTGCAGTTTGGGGAATTCATTAAATCCATGGGGATCAGGGGGATTTGCTTAGCTACGTGATAGTTGGTTAGACTGGTTAGGGCGCTTTCGAAATAATTTCAATTTATCTAAATTGCAGTTTTTGTTATAGTTATGCACACATACATACACACAGATTTCGTTTTTAGTCCTCTTAAATTTATTGCCACTGTCACACAACAATTTTAGTTGTGTGCATTTGCATTTGGAGTAGCACTTGTAAAATTAAATCAATATAAAAAATGAAAATATAATTAATTACGATTTTATTAGGCTAATAAAGTTAATTTGTTTTTAGTTTGGAGCTCGCAAATTCTCAACAGTATTCACTGATCCTCTGTGGTTAATTAATTGAATTAATTAAGTGGCTTCCTCTTAATTGCATGAGGAGAACTCTGCCTATCCATGTACATATATTAAATTAATTTTAAACTGTTTACTTTCTGTAGTTGCAATCTGATTTAATCAAATATTCATAGTGGTTGTGTATTTGTATCTTGTTGACATATGTATCTGTTGAATGCACCATGTATTTTGAGGTGGGTCTTGTGTTTGAATATATGTGTGTGTGTGTGTAATTAAATCCAAATTCATATTGAATATACAATGGCTGAACGTTTGCCAGCTGTGTCGACACTTAACTTATCACTTTGGGAATGTTAGTTCAGATTCCGCTGTTCACTGTGGCGAATCGGATGCTGCGGATATGCCACCCAGACTACAGGCACCCATGCTGCCACTGGTTGCCACACCGATGTCACTGATGCTCTTCACGCGCCGACTGTTCTGCTCGTAGAGCAGATGACTATCTAAGCCATGTGGATCCAGTATATTGGCATGGGGCGGGGCGCCGATACGCAGTGACCGGCTGGGCCGTAATTGAGTTGGGGGCGGTGGCGGTGCGCTCGTTGGTGGCGGTAGAAAATGATGAGAAGGCGGCGGATGGATGCGACTGCATTTGCTGTGGACCTATGGTAGCGTATATTCCTCCGCCGCCCTCGCTGCTGCTGTACGATGGCGTTGGGGAGGTGGAGTTACCGAAGGAGCTGCGATCGCCGGCCCGATGGGATTTTGTGTTGAAGCGAAAGGCTTTTGAGAGAGAGCTCTGCAAATGAACAGTGAATTAACGCATTGAAAATCCTTTTAACTTGTTTTTCATAGCTTCCCCTTACCTGAGATCCTTTCCATGCCGAAATCTGTAAGATACAAAAAAAAAAATAGGACGGGAAGAAAAGCAAATTTTCAAATTAGTTTAGCATTCGCTTTAAATTGATAACCAGCAGCAACCACAACCCCGCCAATCCCGCCCATTCATTCCCCTCCCCCCAGTGGAGGGGGTAATGCATATTAAATTGAATTATTCATCACTTTGACTGTACACGATTTATCTTGGATTTGTCGTGAAACTTCTGGTCTCGTTGTTTAATTAATATTTTAATTAGTAGTCAAATATATAAAACAAAACGGACGGCAAATAAAAGTTTGCAATTTAAACAGTTTACATTAAATTTAATTATTTTTTGTTTTGCATAAATATATATATATATGTGTGTTGTTTTTTTGCATTTTACAGAATGCTCATTAATTGTTACTTACTTGTAATAACTACGCATTGTGAACGAGTATATGAGTTAAGTATATGCTTAATATGATCTTGTTTTCTTGCATTTCATAATATATGCTTACATTTTTATCTTTATGGCGTGCTTAACTCTATTATAAATGTGCGCTTCTCAACACTAAATAATAATACGGTTTTTTATAACACTTAAGCACGCAATAGCGTCAAAGGATCGATACGCAATTTAATCTATGTATATAATTGGACTAGCTAATTTTAATAATTCCTTCAGAATTCATCTTTTAAATTAAAACTCTTTTTCTCCATCATATTATCTAAGCAAACAGAGGGCTGTACTTAATTTTTCTAAGCCACCAACCAATATCTTATATGTGACAATATCTATTTTCTAGAATATCTATTTATGATTTATGCTGCGTGTGCTTTAAAGGGTGAATTCCGTGACCCAATTGATCTTCAAAAGCATGCCAAAGTATGTAAAAAGTAGTAAAAAAAAATTAAATACTTATCCTTACTTAAATATATAATTTATTTGATCTATTCGGAAGTTTTTAGTGAATAGTTGAAGTCAATTATTACCAAGTAGTCTAGGTGTAGAAAGATCGTTGTACTGTGTGCTCAAAATACATTTGAGAAGTGGGAAATGTCTGTCAAAGGTATTTCTTGTTGTTTTTGTAATAAATAAGGAGTAGAAATGAAACGAATAGGATCCTTGACATTCTACACAAGTACTGAAAGCGATACGTTAAAGTTAGTTTAAAGCATAGACACACAGAGAAATAGAGAGACAACAAAAGCTTCACGTCAAATCAGGCTAAGATAAATACAGAGGCAGAGATTTGCTTACAGATTTTCAGTTTCTTATACATAAATATAGTTTTTATGTTTTGCATTTTGCATTTTTTTTTTGTTTTTCGCGTAGGCAACCAATTCGAGTTATAGTTTTATGTGTGCAAGCGCTAGTTACATTTAGATTTATGTATTTATATGTTATGTATACTATTTATGTATGCGTTTAAGGATAGGTTGGACTTACCCGCAGGCTGCCACTCGATCGTCGATCTGTTGTGGCATAGTGCTGCAGTCCGCCGGGTCCAGTTAGTGGCACTATGCCGCAACCGGAACGAATGCCTTGACCCAAAGTTGCTCTACACAACAAACATTGCAATACAACCGGATTGTTTTTGTTTTTTTATTTCGTTTGAGGTGTGTGTGTTTTGTGTGTGTATTTGTGAGTGTGTGGGGATGTTTTAGTGTTTTTGCATGTTTACAATTTTGTTGCATTGTTGGCACAAATAAGTAGTAGTAGGTAGACACAGAACGGGGCAGGCAGAGACAAAGACAGAGAAGGCAGAGGCAGAGGCAGGCGGCAAGGCAGAC
The DNA here is from genome assembly GCA_037043685.1 of Drosophila hawaiiensis. Taxonomy (NCBI): domain Eukaryota; kingdom Metazoa; phylum Arthropoda; class Insecta; order Diptera; family Drosophilidae; genus Drosophila; species Drosophila hawaiiensis. The sequence goes on along the minus strand of JBAMBA010000179.1, from coordinate 160,402 downwards.
GTAACAGGCAAGCATTCACACACACACACACACACACACATACACATGTTGTTGTTGTTGTAGGCATATATTGATGTATTGATGTAGTTGTAGTTGTAGTTGTAGTTTTTGTTGTTGTTGTTGTGTTGCATTATTGTAAACAATCAAGACAAGGATAGCAACAACAAGCCGTTGATACAATTGAATTGAGGATTATACCAAAAATCGAAAGAAATATGTGAAAAATATATAGAATAGAAAGTAGAAAAGAAACGGGACAAAGACAAAAGATGGTTAATAATATTGAGAAATTAGTGTGTGTATATATAGATAGTTATGTAAGTAAGTACATATTTGCATAATTGACTACTTGTAGCGTAAACAACAAAACTTATCACTAAGATATAAGCGCATTTAAATAGATGTGTGTATGTATCTGTATGCAAACGTAGATGAGATATGGGGCCCCGAAATAAATACATATTTAATTGCTACATGTTCGTAAGTGAAATAAAATGTGTTTTAATAAGTTGTATGCAAGAAGCATTGCTTCAATCACATCCAAGTTAGAGATAGAGAAACGGCATGAATATTCTTGATACAAAGTAGATATCAACGAGAAGGCTAAAAAAAAAAAAAACAAGAAAACTACAGAACATTGAGACATATTCAAGTACATAAGTAGTGCTAATTTTGTACTCAAAAATTCTTTCGAGTTTTACTTACAATTGACATAGCATTGACTCAATAAAGACTGGTATTAAATATGGGATTTGGAGTGAGGAACTAAAGTACTAACAATAGATATTATATATCTCAATTGCGGCATCTGCAAGCGCACAAAAGTATGCAATATCGAGCGGCAGATGACAAGCTAATGTGTATGTAAAAATGTATTGGTGAATGCACAATGTACATACTAATGTACGCATTTGTGTATGTATGTATGTATGTATGTATGGATTTCCTTATGGCTTACGCTCTGGGAGCCATACTTTTATGTATGTATTTATGTATGCATGTATATATGTTGGTAAAATGTTCAGTATCTGTATCTGTATCTGTATCTGTATCACAGTGGACGGCTGTCCACGTTAGTTACGAAGGCATTTGAGCCCGGTTATTTATGCTTTGTTACACATCAATTATTCAATAAATGCGGTATTTCGTATCTGTTTGGCTATAAATTAATAGATATGCATATAAAACTATAAATTAATCGCATTTTCTACTTAAAAAGAGTGTCTTGTCTCTACCCAAAAAGATGCTGGCCCACTACACCTAAACACTTCTATGTGTCTTCATATATATTATATAGATCTGCGTAATCTTCATCTTATTCTCCGAACACCGGTTCAAAACATTATATATGTGTACATATATATATATATATATATGCTGTATTGTGTAACGTTTTTAGCGGCTTTTGGTGTTTGGCTTAAATGCAAAAAGTTCCGTTGTGTTGTAATACGTTTGTGTATAGAATAAATGCGGTCTTTAAAGCCCGATTTGCACTAATTATGTATGGTTTTTTTGTTTTTAAATATTATTTGGACATATCGATAATGCAAAGCTCTTCGGAATTTCGATATGTTGTATTTATTTACCAGTATGTTTTTCATACGCTTTTAATTCGATTTCATTTAATTGGATCGTCGAGGGGACTCGGGGTGGGTTTTGTTTTGCTTTGTTTTTTTTTTTTTGTTGAGTAGACGATTCTACGAGTATTTCGATGCTTAAGCATATTTATCTATATTCGTATTGTGTTTTTGTTGTTTTATTTTTGGATTTTGCTTTGCTATATACTAAGTACGAGTAGTAAGTATTAATTATGTTTATATTTGATTAGCGCTGTGCTCCAATTATTGTTCTCTTCCTAGAATTACCAATCAGCTTAGCTAAAATACAATTGAATATTGAAAATCGAGTTGAATCCCATCGAGTTTTGATTACAAATTACAGATTTTCCACTTATTGGGGACAATTTGTGATTTTGATCTTGATATTTGTGATTTGTGATTTAATGGCCCTGATTCAATTTGGCCAATTGCCGGGAGCTTTCCATTTGAAATTCTTCCATTTGACAGTAAATAATGTATCTGCATAGAAAATATATGTTGATATCGAGATGTTTGGAAGAGAAGAAAGAGAGAAAAATACGGCACAAGCCAATTAGTGCGTTTCGACGGCATTTCAGACATGCTCTAAAACACGCACACGCACACAAACACACACACACACACACACACACATCGCACATCGCACATGTTTCATATGTATGTATGTATGTGTTTTACCTACACATTTATATGTATTTGGTGAATATTATGCTAACACTATAGTGTGTGTGGATATATATCTATATATGTATATATATATATATATATATGAATACATACATGTACTTATTATGTACGAGAAGACAGAGAATAGATAGATGATGGATACAGTTACATAGATGTATGCATGTGGAAACTGATGACGACGCATGAATACGAATACGAATGCGAATACGAATGCGAATACAACTAATTGATTAGACGTGAATGATGACTACAACAACAATCGGCACATTCACAATTCACATCTCTGGATTATCAGCATATCGGATTTACGATGATTGTAAGAGCACAGACTGAGATTAAGATGATGACATGTAGGTATGAAGATAGTATATAGTCGATAGTAGATAGTATATGCAAAGCAGAGTGAACTCAAGAGAAGCGTTTTACACAAATATTTATATGTTTGTTTGTTTTTTGTTTTTTTTTGTTGATGAAGTGAATAATGGAAGAAGCAGAAACAGATCTTAAATGCTAACACCAAAATGTACTTTTTTCTTATAACTAACTAACTAACTTCTTATAGAATAATATTTATAGCCAATCGCCCAATTACAATTTGTATAATTTTATACAAAATTAACAATCAATTTTATAATTTATTTTTAAGGACTAGAAAAATATTCAGTTTGATGCTAATCAATAACCATTTCCAAAAATTAACTCCCGCTTTGAAAAATATTGATAATGAACCTCAACTATAATTTCTGCACTATAGCAAATAATTAGCTATTTATTTTTTGCCATTAGCATGAACAACTATTGATAATGGAATAGCGCTGATAATTATGAATTTGCATGTGAGCTTGATGATGATTATGTGGATGAGGAACGTGCAGAAATGAAGATACAAACAAAATGCTTGAAATAATGTACGATTATCTAACTGACAATGGGATACAACAGAAAAAAAAACAATAAATTCCAATCAAATGTGAACGCAACGAAAGGAAATGAAATTCTTATCGAATGGGTACAATAATCAAAATGCTGTTTTACGCTACATATATATAAATATACATTATATATATATAAATATATATTTATGTACTTATGTTTAGATTGGATAGAGAGTGGCTCCGATGTCGAAACCAGGGCAATACAATAGGGACACACACATGAGGGGCCAAGGGATCACACACACTCACCTTGCGGGCAGGATGAGGGCATCGAATTCGGTGTTGAGATGTCGTCGTATTATATTCTTCGCAGGCGGAATACCCAATGCGGTTGCCATGGTATCGCCCGAAAAGGATGGCTCCAACACCACTAGGCCGCCATGGACGCCACTGTCTGCAAATAGCGACAGAAGAGGGCAAAATAGGACACAAGTGTTTAGTGTGCGCTTTCTACTTGAAACTCTACACTCGAGTGCGTCAATCAACAGATTATCCAATATGCAATTGGAATTGATATCCACTTGACATGTGACAAGTCCATTATTACATATATTAGCACTCACCCTTTAGATTCTCCGCATACTCGCCCAGGTCAATGGAGCGCACCCAGCGCACAAATCGTTGATTTGTCCAAACAATCGGATCCGTATCAACAGTCTCCGACTGAACCCGTCGCATCGCCAGCGTCTGACGGTCATATTTCACAATACGCAATACGTGAATGCCTACGCAAGAAGGGTATTCGTTAGCTCATCGCATTTTCAAACAACACTCTAGGCTTAAATCAAATAAACTTGACGTGTCTCAGCATACATTTGCTCAATTTTATAATATAATAAATTAGTTAAGGAATTTTCCTACGAAATTTATATTTTGTAAATCGAACATTTTATTTAAAAATGTAAATTGATTTAATCTTTTGATAATTTGCTATAATTTAATGCTGAAACACAGCTTTTCGTCTTAGAAATATAGAGTCTCAATAATAAAACATGGCTTCTTTGTAACTATTTAAAAAGTAATTAATTATAATAAGAAATAAAAATTAAAGTTGAATTAAATGTTAAACATACCGTGCACTATGCTGGCCTGATGGAATTTGCGCGTCACACCGAGAAATTTCTCCAGCTCCTTCTTGGAGAGCGTGTCCAGCATGCGGGCATCGACCAGAGACTGCAGGAAGGGCTCCGCATACTGCGGCAGCCCGATGTCGGGCAGCCACTCACTGGCCACCCAGGTGTGTCCCAGTTGTGTGATAAGTGGATAGCGCACCATTTCCGGACGACGCTGCTCCTCGATGGCCAGTCGCAACTTTTTGCGATGCATGGGATGCGCCAGGCCCAAGCCAGCCTCCAGCTCAATGTCGTTCAGCTCGAGCAGCACCTTGCCACTTTTCACGTTCTCCGCACAGCGTGCACTGTACTGTGGCATGCCCAGTGCCACCTCCAGCCAGGCGAGCACCTGTGTTGCCCGCCAGCGCTCTATTGGCAGCTGGGAGGCTTCGCGCAGCAGGCGCAACTTTTCGGCATATCCCTCCTCGGATAGCGGATTCCACGAGTAATCACTGTACTCGTTCACACCATCCGCAGACATGGCCTTGCTCTTGTTCCGCGAACGTGCAAAGACCCGCGAGATGCTGCCCCAGGTGCCCCCGCGTCCATTTCGTGCGCCCAGCGGCCCACCGCTTTTATTGGCAAACTTTCGGGTTATAGCGCCAGCGCCGCCGGGTCCATCAGCATCCGGCGAGAGCTGCTCCACAGATCTGTTAATAAATATAAACGATATTTACTTATATACTTTCAAATTTAATTCGATTCGACAACGTTAAGGATATGGAACATTTTGTACAAGCATCAAGTGCAGTATTCAAATAGATGCAACGAGTAATCCTTTTGAAATCGCTTCAATATTAATTGTTTTATTTTCTCTAGTAATATACAATATTATTATCATTTAACAAGAGCTCGTTCTAAAATTTGCAACGTTTGTAAAAATTTAAATATTTCAAATCAGCAAAGCAAAGCAAAAAAAAATATATTTTTATTGATGATTTTTGAAACTCTAATTTTGAATCACTGTGCTAAGAAAGGCATAGATATCCTATATGGAACCGGGCTATCTCAGTTAAGTAAATAATTATATTGGAAATGGCATTGCAAAGATGTACAATTTACCTGGAATATGCGCCGGAATTCAGAGGCGAGAGTGTGGGACTGCGTTCCTTGGGCGTGCCAACTGGGAAAAAGAATAAGAGTATAAAATATATAGATATCGAACGAAGTGTCTACACTAACATTGGTACATGTTCTGGCTGGAGACTAGAGAGATGCTGTCGGGATCGACGGTGATGCAGGGTCCATTGTCGCAGGCGCCATCACTGAAGTTCAGTTCGCCACCGGTGCTCTCGCGATCGCTGCTGTTGCGCAGTCCAGAGTCATTGGAGCAGGAGTTACGATCGCCGACGGTGGCGCCAGAGCCACCGCTTAAGCTGCCACTGAAGGCCGACAATGAATTGGAGTTGCCACGGCCACTGTCCTCGGCGTTGCGGATGCCACTCAGTGCATTTGCCACAGCCGAACCGCTGGCCAGCTGGCTGAGGAGTGTGGAGGCAGCCGATGGCGGTGTCAGCGGCGCAAATGAGTGTAGGCTCTCCTGATCGGAGAGGCAGCCCGTCAGTTGCCGTCGCGCCTCCTGCAGCTGCTCCTGGAGGCGCTGCAGCTGCAGATCCCGGGCCGAAAGCTGCTGGGCAAGAGCCAAGGATCGTTCCGCTTCATCGCGTGCCTGCTTCAGCAGCTGAAAGCGCTCTCGATCACGATCGCCGGAGATCTTTGCATTGGTTGACTCCGTTTCACGCACCCGTTCCTGATAGTTGCGTATGAAGTCGCGCAGCTCCTGCTCCCGTTCCTGCAGCGAGGCGCACAGCTGATTCACCTGACCCAGTAGATCGGCTCTGTCTGTGCGAAGTTTCTTGCGCTCCAGTCTCATAGTCAGCAACTGATTCTTGACGCTGCGCAGCTCCGACTCCAGTCTTTCGACCCGTTCCTTGCCATCGTTTGGCTGAGTCGCTTCCAACTCCGCACCGGGCTCAACGCCGCCCACAGCGCCATCTGTCGAGTGCTCGAGCAGGCGACGCAGACGCACCAGCTCCGCATTGAGGCGCTCGTTCTCCTCGCGCAACTTCATGGCCACATCTGCAAGAGATCGTTGAATTAAATAAGTGGAACATTCTTTTAACTAGCCAGCTAATTCACCAGTGCCGCGCTAAGCTCAAGCTGTGGAAAAGCAGAAACATTGTCGTTACTAGCCCCAAAAGATGCCGCTACCCATGTAAATATATATCAGGCGTTCTACCAGCACACTCCCAATCCCTTGTCATACTCCCTGCGGACAGTTGCTCAACTTGCATGCAAATCTCTATCACATACTACAACTAGACCAAACTACGAACGAGCAAAACTTAAAAAAGTGCAATGCTTATTTGATTTTTTACTTTCAATTTATTATTTGTGTTAAAACTAAAAATAAAACGGAAGTAGGCCGTTTCAAGTAGAAATCTGTAGAAGTTGCAATGGAAGAAGGCTGTGAAGTGGATTGGTGCATGCGGAAGATTAAATGTTAATGCGAGTGCTGACAGGACAATTTCAGTGCGCCAATTAAAAATGCCGAGATGGATAGAGAAAGAGAGAGAGAGAGTGAGAGCGAGAGCGAGAGAGGGAGATATATACGGAGGGGGCGGAAATGGCAGATGAAAAGTAAGGAGAAACGCAAGATTGAAAATGGCAAATGGCTTTAGTACGATTACGATTACGAGCAGGAGCAGGAGCTGGAGCAGGAGCAGGAAGTGGGGTGCGGGTTGCGGGTTGCGGGATTGAACGAGTCTCAATCGACTTACCTGGACGAAATGTGAACTTTGTCTCGTCATTGCGATTGCCATCAGGAATAGTGTTCGTCGTCGTGCTGATTGCTGTTGTTGCCTCGAGCATCAAAAGTGCCGCGGATGCAACGGATGCCGGGGAGTGTGGCACCACCATGTTGCCGGACATTGGGCATGGAATGGACATGGGCATGGGCACGGCACGGGCACGGGCACGGGCATGGATTTAATTTTCATTGTCTTCGATATGGGAGATAATGAGGCTGTGCCGACCGTCGCCCGATCCGGTTCCATTAAATTCGCAATCAAACAAACATCATTGGCATTTCTCTTGTCGACTGTTGTTGTTTTGTGATTGTTATTGTTGTTGTTGTTGTTGTTGTGGATGTGTTGTGTATTTGTTTTGCGAATTTTCACAATTTCCCAGACGAGGCAACCGAGTACGAAGGGGATTCATTCGAAATCGTCGATGAACGTCGATGTTCGGGGATGAGTGCCCAAGTTTGACGGGGTACAAGGGTAGTTAACAAAATAAAAAAAAACAACAGTAATAACAACAGCAACAGCAACAATTTAAGCTCATCATAATAATGGATATTGTAATGATAATGTTATGGTTTATAGATGGATATGTGAATATAGCTGCTGTATGTGTGAGTGTTTCGAGTGTGTATTTGAATTTGAATCATGAATCTTGATTAATCGCACAAACTCAACTCAAACAGGGAAAAATAAACGTGCAGGACTTAATTTCGTTGTAAACAGCTAAATGCATGAAAAACAAAAACAAATGCCATCGGAAAAAGTATTTACATACACTCATAAAGGATATGGAACAAATACAACACATTAATAAACAACAATTTGAACATTTAACTAAAGTACGTGAATGGAACATTGACAAAAAGTATTTCGATTCGATTTCGTTTATTTATCTTTGCAAAATTATTCATATATAATTCGAGCCCAGTCATGTGTATAAATATATTCGCTATAATAACGATTATCCACAACATCTATTTTATGAAACGCCCATTTTGAAGCCCATACCATTTTGCACATATTTTATACTAATTGTGTTATTTAAACCATATTGCATGACTAGCAATAAATCAGATTTAAAGAAATTAATGGGAATTAATTCAAAAATGGAATATAGCCTACTTCCTACATGTGGATGCAGCCATGTGTAATTTATTAGTTAAGCTGTGACTGTATTTATTACTGATTTTATTTTGGTAGATATAAAAACGATTAATCATAACTTTAATTTCATCTTCTGGTACTTCTTCGTATTATTATTGTTATTAATTATTTATGGTAGAGATAGTTTTTTAAGCAACTGCGACTTTTACGGCTTAAAGACAGATGTCTTTAAGAAATTATGAAACAGTTTCCCCAATCTGGCTGCATGTCTGCATCGCATTAGTATGCATCTCATCTCTGACTGCATCTAGTTGTGCATCCTGCTCCAGCAATTTCCATTGCTTTTTGGATGCGGTCTTTTTGTTCAGATGCTGATGATAGAAGGCCTGAAATGCGTTTCTGTACATCAATCAATCAGAAAGTCTGCTGGAGCGGACCGTTTGCTTTTGGCAGCGCCATTAAAACCGAATGGTACCGAATGGGCAACGGTTAATGGGTCCATGTTCCCACCAATTTGGAGTGTTCTTAAAGCCACACTTGGAAAAAATCTAAAGTGCATAGCACATTTTATATTTCTGTACAGTTTCCATATTATAAAGATATATTTTTACTTTTTGGAAACATGTTTGAAATGTAATCATTATTTGTGAAAAGTGGAAATATATAAGATACTTTAATATTAGGATTTAAGATTTACTTTTACTTTGTTTTTATTGAACTTCATTCGTAGATTTAGAAATAACTTTTCAAAAATGAATAATTATTATTGATTTTCAGCTTGTACCTGTTTTTCTGAGTGTAAGTGCTACTGACAACGCACTTAAGCACTCGAAAATAATCCCATTCAGTCTGGTCGACTGAATAGCACTTTGGCCAACTGGCTTTTAACTGACAGAAACACATTTACAGGCCCAGTTTTGAAATGTGTCGTTGCCATTGTTCCTAATACGAGTAAGTTCGAGATTTGTGTATTTTTCATGCGTTTTACCAGCCAATTTTGCCGTGTATTTTCCCATCTATTTTACGACTGCACCTGACTCGAACTGCGATGTTAATTTAAATGCTGGCAAACTGTTGCAACTGTTTGCCCAAAGCCAAGTCTGCTGCAGACAATAGAAAATTAAAATTATAAGATTTGTTATCTTTACTTTGGATTTTTAATTTAATTTAACTGAGCTGAGGATGCACATCAACCATTACCAATACCAATTTCACACAGTTATGCTCTGTTCCCTAGTTGAATTTATGCTTTACTTTCAGCAAAATCGTAACCAAATAACAATAAAATTTACTTGTCAAGCAAAAAGACATTTTGTAAACAATTATACTTTGATAACGATCACGCATTAAGTCGAGCATTTGGACATAAATAAAATATATGACTGTAAAATGTAAAATGCTTTCTATAAATGCCAGATAGTCTGGCAACAGAAGTGCAATACTCACTGCTGCTTAACTGCATATATGTATATATATGTATATATATATATGTATATGAATGCATATATATTTATATTTGTGTATGCTTTAAGCCCCATTCAGTATTGCAGCTGAGCTAATTGCACCCACTCCACTCCGCACGCCACTCAACTACAACTGCAACTGCAAATTGCAATTGCAATTCCGACTGAAAGATAGAAATGGCATACGCATCTGGGCACACTTACCGGCACTGAGGTGACTGCTGGTCGAGTTGACCTGGGTCAAGTGACCTGCACCAATCAAATTTGAGTTATTCGCATGGATCATGGCTGCTGTGGATATGGAGATGACGCCGCTGCCGCTGTTGTTGCTGTTGCTGCTGTTGCTGTTGTTGCTGTTGCTGCCATTCACTAATTGCGACTGCGGCATGCCAATCACTTGAGCGACTTGTGATTGTGCCTGTGCCTGTGTTTGGGCCTGTGTCTGTGTCTGTGCTTGGGTTTGGGCTTGGGCTTGTGGGCCTAACAATGTGTCGCCCTTGGCGACCAGTCGCTGCTGGTTGTCAATGGTCATGGGTGGCGTGAGTGTCTGATTGCTCCCATTCGAGCTGGCTGGCGAGCTGCTGTTATCAGAAGCGGATGCGGATGCGGAGGCGGAGGCGGAGGCGGAAGGTGTCAAATCCCTTTTGCTTGCCAGCAAATTTGGCTGCTTTACTGTGGTTGCTGTTGCCGTCGAGCTCGACGTCGTGCAGGAGAAGGAGTTGGACGATGAGGCCACTATCTGTTGGCCACCGTCGAGCGATAGCACCGGCTTGACGGGCTTGTTGTTGTTCACTGTCTTCTCTTTGAGCGCCCCCACATTCGAGTCCAGCGACTTGACAATTTTCTGCAAAGTTAGGCAGCCGTTTAGTGAATTGGATGCACTTCAATTCGGTCAAGTTATATAAATGCTTAAAAAGAAACAAAGAGTGAACGAGAGCGGGGGAGAGCGGATGGTCTTCTTCTGCAGGTCAATTAGTCAATGAAAATGTGTGTGTAACTTGCAAAATGGAAAGTATGCCGACAAATGCTTGTGAAGAGCAGACAGAGAGAGAAAGAGAGAGAGAGAGAGAGAGAGAGCGAGAGAGAGCGAGAGAATAAGAGAGAAGTAAGCTAAAGTATTTATAAGCATGTGAAAAGTGGAACAGCGCTGAATGGCGAGTGGCATGCAAATTGTATGTTAAAACCCGTCCATAACCGCACGACCATCGCCCCACCCCTGCCGCATTGTGTCCCCTAACCCCCAGCGGCGCTAACAAGCAAATGAATGAGGTCCAATTAGGTTAAACATCAAGTGAATGAGGGGTTTTCGTTTGATTTTTTATTTTTTCTTAATATTTTTTTTTTTTGTTTGTTTGTTGTGCTGGGGGCATGCAGGGTTTGGCACTCTTTAGGGGATGGGTGGTTTTGGTTTTGGTTCTGGTTCTGGTTCTGGTTGTTGGTGTTGTACTTGGTGTACTTACGGATTCGCTGAGCTTGTGCAGAGAGGCATTTATGCGATCCGGATTGCGTGGCGGCGGCTCTGGTGGCTCGGATGCGGCCATGGTTGGTCCGGCAGCAAGACAGTTTATTTGCATACCTCCCACAATCCCTGTCCCGGTGCCTCTCCCAGTGCCTGTGCCTGTCCCTGTGCTGCCTATACAGTTGCCCAGATATATATATATATATATATATATATAAATATATATATTCTATGTATATGGTATATATAGAATATATACGAATGCAAAACTACCGAACGAGTTGTATTTCAGCTGCCACAATTTGCAATACACGCAGCCCGCTCTAACATTTTGGCTACCTTACAGAAATGGAGACCCGATGTAAAATGTACGTACACAGAGAGACACGCCCGATAAGCCGCAAAAGATGCTTGCCACCGATTCTGCCGTGTTGTCCTGCCCCAGTTCGTTGCTGCGTTGCCACGTCCTCGACTCTCGCTTAATCCTTTAATTGCTCAACGATTCGTTTGCTGATAATTTCGCATGCATCTGTAAATAAATAAATAGGCTTTATTGAACTGATGTCTTCCACTAAGCTGTGTATGCAGATAAAGACACTGTGCGTTTCACTTATATCACTTATATCGTTTCGAAATAAGACAAGACGTCTTCACACAAGACATCCTTGAAGCGTCATTCAATGAACCCCGAGTGTGACAAGGCTTTTTAAAATTCTTTCCCAACGAACGAGATGAAACAAAATATATAGAAAGACAAAAATACATGTTTAACAGTTGTCTGTGGGATGCAAAATTTATATTCCATCGGATTTCTTACTCCTTCTTCATCTCTCTTGCATTTTAGGGACATTTTTAACGGCAGCAGCATTCAAAATTCAATATGTTTTAAAAGTTACATATTTATTAAATAAAAATGTTGTAAAAAAATTGAGAAAATTAAATTACAAATATCTTTACACATTACATATATTGGTTTATTACTAAAGATTTTTCGCAATGTTTTTACTTAGCACAGTATTTGTATCTAACTACCGCACACCAAGCAAAACTAGAAGACAAAACATTTATTTATTTATTTTTTAATTTTGTTCCGCTTGGTGTGTTTTAAAATTAGATAATTTGAAAAAAAGTAGGAGACAAGGACGCCTTGTCCAATGCAGTATGTTTTCAGCCCTAAAATACAAATGAGGAAAATTCTGCAAAATGCATATAAATATATTTTCATATTATGATTTCGATTTATTTGATTGTGAACAAGCTGATTTACTTGGAACTCCATCGCATTTCATTTAGCCTCTGCAGTATTTGGTATTCCCATGTTCATTAGTTTTGTTTATTGCAATTTCTTTTGGTCTATATTGAGTAGTTGTTACTGCAATATTTCAACAATATTTTGCCTCATGACACGTATTTTACGGCTGGCCTTAAATGCTGTAAACACGGCTTTTGTAGAAGGGATGTTTTTTTGGTTTGTGTGGGTTTCTATGTTTAGAAATGTTGGATATTGACCATAACTTACATTTTGAGGTAACACTACACACGGTTCGTGACAGGAAACTGTTTACCCACCTGCACTGTTAACGGGAATCGTAAAACTCAAATGCTTATAATGAAAATGGGGTTTCTTAAAAGTGTTGAATTATTGCTATATTTAACAGCATATATTACCGATTGTTAACTTAAATTTTATGTTTTAAAAGCCGTATATGATACTTCGTTAGTTAACAAATTTGAGGTCTATTTGGAATTGACTAGCTGTACTCCACTGACAATATATTCAAACATCAACACCATATTAAACAGACATAATATTGATGAAAATGATATATTTATCAACAAAAACTTTACTGTCAGTTAAGGAAAACAGTTAGGGAATTATAAGGTCGTAGTATTTGCAATGATACCTGAGCAAACAGGGAAACACAAATTTAAATAGCAGGTATTTTTTATTTAAAAATGTGTTTGCTTAAATACTTCACCTCTGCTCACATCAAATAGGATTTAATGTTACTAACTCTCATTTATGTAAGTGGATGGTACTCTAATATTTACTCAGGGACTAACAACAGCTCTTTCATTCTGATTTTAATCCGATTTGGGCAAGGGTAGAAAAAAAATATACCATGAAAGGTGTTGTAGTTGTTGTTAAAACCTATTTGTTTTTCATATATTTTATTTTTTAATTTTAATGCGGTAACATTGGTTGCACAATTGTACAAATACCGGGCTTAAAAGGCGCCCCAGTGGATGCTGCGCCAAAGGCAATCGTCTTATGCAAAGCCTTGACTCCAAGCCACAAACTTATGAGTGGCATATGGGGATTGCATGACCACAGGATACACACGCAGCGCAGCTGCAGGTGAAGTTAAGCTACCGAATCCCTCGTCCTCGCATGCGACTAATACTAATATGTTTTCTGGTGCGTTCCAGCGCCCTCCCCAAATGTGTATGTGTGGCAAAAAGTGGAGCGCAATGTAAGAGATGAGTTTGGTTTCGCTTTTGTGGTATTTGGCAAAAAAGGAAAATAAAAAAAGAGCTTTTATCATAATCATAACACACAACTTTTGTGTTAAATCCGTGCAGGGGTTACATATATAGTTGCAATTTCGTATGTACATAGTCTGTGCTTATATATATATATATATACTACTATACTACTCCAGTTACATGGTTATATAGTTACATTTGTACAGCATAAATTTATATAACAGTATCATATACATACACTTTAAAATAAAATGTAATTGAAATTTCGAAAATCACTTTAAATCTGGTTTTTAGAAATTATTTTAAGACACGCAGAGTAAAAGGCATATATTTAGAAATTATTTTTTATTTTACTTAGATATTTTTTCTATTATTTAAAAATAAATTTTTTAAAGTTATAAATGAATATTTAAAAATATATATAATAAAATTGCTTACTCGAGTGTTACATTAGAGTTCCGCTATACAAGTGAGCTCGTACAATTCTAATGTTTAATAATAATATATTTAAACAAAATAAGGCTATGCAAGAACTGTGTAAGCTCTGGGAATACTTTTTTGTAACATTTTAAAATCATAAATAGAAAGACTCTAGTGTTAGAATTATTGGTTCGTAAAAATAAGCTGAGCTGCACTTGGTGACAGCATAAGTATAACGAATTTTAAAATTTCTGGGTGTCCTTTTTTGCTAGTGTATGCGTTTTTATGTGAATTCACTGTTGATTTGTATATATGTTGTTTTATATGCAGCTAGTGGCATATACACGAAGTGTTTTTGAGCATCACTTAAACCTTTCATTATACTGCTCTTGTTACCATTGTTAAATAAGTATTGCATACGTAGACAGTAGGAAGCTTAAAATATAAACAAATTTATTGCACTGTAAATCAGACAATGTTTCTAGGTGTCAAAATTTCATTTATGTATTGAGTTTAGTTTTGTTTGTTGATTTATTCAAGTTTTTGCTTTAATAATTTCTTCACATAATCATAGAATCCGTTTTGCCTCACGTCGAGTATTTTATTAGTTTTGGAAAACTTTATCAAAATTAAATATCGAAATGCATTTTATGGATATTTTTAATGACCGTCAAATAATTAGGAATTACTGTGTTCACTACCCGTGCATGTGCACGCAACCAATGCCAGCTAAAACGCCACCCAATGAATCCTTCTATGTGCACCTCCAAGATGCGCGCCAGGACCAATCGCCATTGTGCGTGCGAGCCTACCGTCCACAACTCAACGCCAGGATCCTCGAGAACAGGCATCGAAGAGCAGATGAGCGCAAGAAACAAATTATGAAACAGCGCGTGGATCGACTGTGCAAAGTGGCGACACTGAGCAACGATTGCCACGAAAGAGAGTATCTCAAAATGTTGCAGATGCAGGCACACATCTACCACGATATGCAGGCCCATCAGCAGAGATACAACAACAACATGAAGCAGCGACTGGCGAATCTGAGGGCGCACAATGAGCAGGTGCAGAAGCGCTTCGAAATGTTAAGATATGTGAGATATCTCAGCTACATAGCACGCCAGCATGATGAGAAACGGAAGCGCAAGGGTATATTTTAGTTAGAAATAAGCAAATAGGCAACACACAAGCAACGTGTGCTCCTGTCACCTCAATAAAAACTCCTGGATGATGACAACAACAAATGGAGGCATTTGTATTCATGCCGTGTCAAGTTTTTAAAAGTTACCTTCACGCCAAAGTTAAAAGCACTTTGGCTTGAATCAAAAGTTTCAACATCAACTATAGTTTCAATGTGCTCTTTAAATTGGTATGGGTTAAATCGCCTTTCAACTTTTGACATGCATACACAATGCCAGATGAAATTGTCTTGGTGAGCTCCACTTATGAGAATGTTGTGTGAAAAGAATCAACTACTAAATGCGGGTCAGGGCAATTTGGTTTAAATATATGCGTCTCGTGGTGAAAGTTGTATGCAATTTGTGTCAAAGGCTCAGCTAAGCCATAATTAGCTATGTGTCTAGGTTAGCTTTGCTTTGCACTCGCTGCTCAACGGGTGAATCAAAAGTCGATTATACGGGGGGTTGGGTGGACTTTCAGCTAACAAGCAAAAGTGTTCTCCCTGAAGAGGAACAAGTAGACACATGCAAACATGCAGCACATCGCCAACCAGCACTCTTAAGGGGTGGCCACGTCAAAGAGAGCTCCAACAGTGCTCGCAAATCATGTGCACTCAAGTGAAATTGCATATGTGCATCCCCAGCAATTCTGAGCACATAGCTTGCTTTCAGCTCAGAGATTTAGGAAGCCGGCAAATTGTCTGTGTTATAAACTTCTTTGAGAGTTTTTCTAACCCGTTGCCAAGTTCGGCTTAAATACTTGACCTTGAAAATACACACATTTGAACATAATTCAATTAAACACTAAACTCGTTAAGCTTCAGACACGAGTAGCAAACAGTTTGAACTCATGTCAAAGCAGTAGAAACAGCCAAACGATTTAATAACCACAAATAAATAGTTATATGTTTGTTTATTGTTTTATGACCTCCAGTCGTGATTCTAAATATCGCTGAATAAACAAACTAGGAAATACATGATGAGAATAAGTACATAGTTCTTGGAAACAATTCAAAATTAATAATAATTTTTTAAAAATTAAAATAGCACTGAAAAGTCGACATTCTTTTCATTTTAGAAAATCGAACCTTGGAATTATGAAATTATTTACCCAGGGTCGTTTAGAAAATGCGTTCTGCTTACAAAATGAGCTGAGCTTGGCACCACAAGATTTTCTGAATTTCAAGGAAATTTCCTTCTGAGTTGGTGGTCCTGTGTAAAGATGACATACTTATGAAAATTATGCGAAATTCTCGCTTTTTCAGTGTGCGCAAGTGTCAGCTTTCGCAGCTCATACAACAAAGCATCTGTACACACACACATACATGTGCCTATATATGTGTATATATGTATGCGTGTGAACAGTTTGAACATGCAACGCATTGCGGCCACATCTTCTGCCAGCTTTTGGGTGTCTAGTTGTCTATTGTTCACCCCACGAAACGCGGCGAACTTTTCACTCAAATGACATATAAAACAAATTTTCAAATGAGCCGAGCCGGATTACGAAATCGGTTGCACCAGAAGAAAATCATGAAAATATTCCCTTATGCAACTAACACCATCGGCCAACAGAAATTAATTGGGAATTAATAAGTTAAGTAAACGTTCGATTACAGAGCTGCATGGAAATGTGGTTGACATACGGTGTTGGTTGCAAATGTGAATCGTCAATAAAAATTACACTCGCTTGTCCAAGTGACTCATGATTATATTTGCAGCACGCATGTGATGAGTCACTATTATTCACAGAAATATTCATTCGATGACTCGCTCTCAGTTGTAATATTAATTTCATGCTACAACTCGATTATCCTTATCAAACTTAAACAATCAGAGCGCTCAAAGCGTAAAATTTAAGTATTCAGATTAGTTGTCTGGAGCACGGCAAAGCCAAAGCCATAGCCAACCAAAACAACATTATCGTTAACATATTGAAATTATGTAGGCCTGAGGGAATAATAACAAACCAACAGCATTGAAATGCAAATTCTACTGCACGGCTTGGCATATTGCCCATCGTATCGTTAAGTTGGCCAGGAACATTAGACCATTGGCGCCTTGACTAATAAATCGTGTTTAGCATATTTGTTTTTGGACAAAAGCATAATGAAATGTGTTTGCTTTAATGAAGCGCGTCTGAGCAAAATGAACTTTAATTTTTCGAAGTGCCAAAACTTTACAATTTACAAAGAGCTCAACTCAAAACTCGTAAATTAAGTGAAAAATCACTTTACACAGACAGTTCACAGTTGTGCAAAGAATTTAACGAACTTATGCAAATTTGCCAAGTTTGCCGAATTTTCATTGTTTTGTGATTGTGCTTAATTGTTTAGAAAAAAGCGTAAAAACTTATAGCGTTTTTCAAAATTCATTGAATTC
This sequence comes from Drosophila hawaiiensis, assembly GCA_037043685.1. Taxonomy (NCBI): domain Eukaryota; kingdom Metazoa; phylum Arthropoda; class Insecta; order Diptera; family Drosophilidae; genus Drosophila; species Drosophila hawaiiensis. Next base: position 142,773 of record JBAMBA010000179.1, on the reverse strand, counting down.
GCGAAATTGACATTAAATATGGGTTATAGTCAGCATCCTAATATCTATGTATTTATAAATGTAAAGAAAATACCATCTTTGAATCAAAACAATCTTTAGCTTAGAGCCAAAGTTTTTGTCGCATGGCGTAGAAATTCCTAGCTATTAAAATTTTTTAGGAATATTTATTTATTTTATATATAGTACAAAGTGCAGAAATCAAAATAACAATAATAATCATAATAATAATAACTAGTTATAAAAATACTAAAGCTAAGGATACACTTAATTCAAACAGCTTAATCATTTTATTGAATAAAATTATTCACAAAACCAAATTTGTAAATATTTTAATATCTACAATTATTTTAAAATTTTGAATTTGAGAATTATAATATGAAACAATAAAGATCGGCTTACTAGCTAGATGCTATAAATAAAAAATAAAAAAACCACTGACTGTTCCCGTGATATTACAAGGATTAAGTGTAGAATGTGTCCTTAAAGAGCAGAGTGGATATCAGAATAAAAAACATTAAATTATATTATGGATCAATCAAAGATTATATTTTTAGTCTTAAGTTTTAAGATGCTCTGCTTAATTTCGATACGTATTGTAAGCGAATTAAGAACGTTTTCTTAATTTAAGCTTGTTTGCCTTTTTTTTATTCGCGATTTCTGGTATCACTTTACAAGCCATCAACTAGTAGCCGCCAGCTGCGCTTAGCAGATTTTAACTTAACCGAGTAGAGCAGCAGGTAAAGTTTGTGCCACCCAACTTTTTTAGTTTGCAATTAATTAGTGGCAACAAGCAACGGTTGGCGCAATATCAACATCAACAGCACCAGCAGCATCCACAAGAAATGCGAGTACAAGTTGAAAGTTTTGTATTTTGTATTTTGTGTTGTATTTTTATTTATTTATTTTATTTTTTTTTTCATTAAACTAAATTGATGCGGCTTCCTCAGCTCGTTTGTTGGTAGAAGTTTGCAAAGCGGTTTCCGGTTCCTGTTCCTATTCTTGTTCTTGTTCGTGCTTTCGTAATGTGGTTTTCTGGCGTGTAGGCGTTGCACACGCCTCAACAAAATAAAAAACCGGCTTTATAAAGGGCGAATATTTTGTTTACGGGGCGCGAAATGAAAATGCCTGAAATGCTTGACCCAATTGCCACCGAGTCGGCTGGAAAAACATGCAAAAATATTTAACCCCTGAGTGCCCCAACACGCCAACAGTCCCCTTTCTCATAATACCGTGTAATCTTGGGTCAGTAAATGATTTTGCCATTAAAAATTGTTTGTGTGGAAGGCGACGTTTCTTTCTGTGCGATAAGTAAAAGTTTGTTTGTTTCTTGTGGCAGATGTGCGAGGATTTAGCGCAGCAACTTTGGAGCCAGCAGCGTCCTCGCAGAGAGAAAGAGAGGGGAGAACTAACCCTGTACTTACACAATTTCATAACCTACTTTTGGGGCCAGTTCATGTTGTTGTTGGTGTTATTGTTGTTGTCTGTCGCTGCTTGGCTACATTAAAAATTTACACATAATGACATTGAGGCACACTTTGAGCAGCATCAGCAGCAGCAGCAGCAGCAGCTAGGGAGACGGTACTTATGTCCTTGAGCTTATGTTTTTGTTGGACATTAAGAGCATGTTGAGTCATACACTCGCCCACACACACTCGCCCACACACACACACGCACACACACACACATAAGCAGACAACAGGAAGGTGCGTGGCTTCAACGCTAGGTTTGCAGCCCACAACGCTCGAGACGCTAAGTTTTGTTTATTGCGGCAGGAACTGGAAGCAGAACCTTAAACGGATGCCTGTATGTGCGTGCGTGCATGTGTGTGTATTGGTTAACTTGGCTATCTGCTGGTGGGCGTGGCTGGCGACAATCCATACATAAAAAAAAGGCGCAGCGTGCACAGCTTGCCACTTGGAAAAGGCTTCAAGTCCTCCCTGCCTTAATAGCCTTTGCCTTTGCCTTTACCAGCTCCTCCCAACTCTGGATTACTCTACCCTCACCAACCACCCCCCGCCACCCATTGCCCTCTCGCCCCTTTCCTGATGGCATTTTCATTCCTTCGGTTTTTGCTGCCGCTGCCTTTGCTGGTCGGGTGAATTATTGTCAAGCGATTTATTATGGGGAACGCGCTGTTGCTGCTGCTGTTGCACCACATGGCGTATGTGTAACAATAATTGTAAAAAAAAGTGCACATTATATTTGTGCCTTGTGGAAAATTCCACACTCGCGACAGAAGAAGGGCGAATGTAGGTTGATTCTCAAGCACCTTTACAACTATTGTGTTTGCATACATACATATATGCACTATACACATATCAATTTAATGGGTATACAAAAATTCGATATTTCGTCTGTTCATCTGTTCGTCTGTTCATTCTCAGTTGACACACCTTGTTTGGCGGGCTGACAACTCTCAGGTCTGCCAGGTGAGAAAACAACATGTCAGCTGATTAGCATCACAGGCGAACATAAGAACATAATAAAAGGAACAAATGTTTGTTGGGTTGTCAGGAATCAATGTTTTACGCACGCTTTTCTCGCTTCAAATGACCTTGGACAATAATGTGTTTTCTTGTAGATATTGCCCTAGAATAATAAGTACTTATTTTTTAAGGTCTCACCATAAAGTACAAATTAATTTGTGTAAGTAACTAATGTTTAACATTTATTTATGATAATTTTAGCGAATTATGACACCTTGTTGCGCTAAGTACCTTTTTGCTGATATCACTTAAAGTAATTGACCATTTTCACACAAATCTAATGTCTAGTACTACACTTACATTGACATTTCGAAAATAAGTCAATTGGGTTATTAGATAGACTCAATTATTTAAAAAAGAATCTTTCTGAAAATCAGAGTCTTTCTTTTCGTAATTCAAGGGTATAATTTTCTAAAATTTTGATTTCGAAATCCATGTAAATAGCACACTTGCATTAGTTTTTTTCTTGTTATTTTGTATTAATATTATTAATTATATTACATTAATATTATTATAATATATGATTTAAAAGTTATTTAATTACATGTTTCTAAATTTTAGAATTGTTTCTAAAAATTAAGGTTTTGTATTTGGTACTTTTACCCTCATCCGAAATTTGTTTTAATAATAGAAAATGTTTCTGTAAAATTAGAAAATTAGAAAAAAAACTCTATATCTTAAAAAATGATTGTTATTATATTTGGAAGCTGTTTCTAAAATGCAATCAATTTTCTCCAATTTAGTGTGAAATTTCTAAATTGTATCGTGTTTTTTTCTGAGTGTTGTACGAAAAAAGTACAAAATAGGGATCAAATTTAACTATCCGTTTTGCGCTTCGTTCGGACCTTTTACTGCGTCAAAGAGAAATGGGAATAATAAGCTTAAATAAGGCATGGCAAAAGATTTTTTATCTAGCCTCTCAGACCTAAAACTAATTCTGAAATACGAAACTGATTAGTATATTATTAATTTAAGGTAGGTCGTAAATAAAGTTAATAATGGAAAAACCGTGATTTTTTTTTTAAAGCTATGTTTACCAAATTGGCAAATTATAAAAAATGTAAATATTGTTGTATGATTAGAGCATTAGCTTAGACGATTTCTGGATATATGTAAAAATGATGTAAAATGTTGTCTTAGACCAGTTTTTCTACTGTAAGGCAGATGTGCTTGCCATTCATTTTCTTAACTTCCTTTTTGCTCTTTTTTGACTTAGCCAAGCTTTACACTGAATCAGGCAAGCATGCGTCGCAATTTATGCTGACACAGATTTGGGTCCACTTCCTCGCATTGTCATTGGGCCAAAAAAACACTGTTTGAAAATTTCCCTTTTATAGTCGCTAGTGCCGCAGTAGACTCTCGACACCAACACAAAGACAAACTCGCACGCGCCACAGACACACACACACACAAACACACACATACAGGCACAAATATTGACCGAATTTCGGCGAATTTTGGCCATGTTATCGTTTCGGTTGTGTTTTGGTCCTGCGGTCGTTGGCCATGTTTTTCTGTGTGTGTTTTTTTTATATTTTGTTTATATGCTTTGTGTGGCTTTGTGTCGCTGTTTTCATTGTCTGCGGCAGTTGGCCTAGGAGCGAGCACGTAAATAACGCATGAGGACAAAAGCCGCTGTAAAAAGTGTCAACAAATATGTGTATGTATTACATATATATACATAACTCAACACAACGTACACTTTGCGAATTTACCTTTAAATTATATGCATCGCTGAGAGTGCTGCGATTGCAATTGCTAATTGTTCGGTGTTATTTTATTTTATATGGAATGACAGCAATTGCTGTGGCTGCCAAAACTTGCTCTTGCTGTTTTATTGACGCTCGAAAGCATCCACTTACGCACACACACACACTCAAACACACACACACGAACACTCACATTTACACGAACCCGTCGCCCACGCAGGCCCACACACACGAGTGCAAGTTAGTCGCGTATATATATATATATAATATATATTTATATTTTTTCATACATGTGTATTATGTATGAGATTATATTCCCCAGTGGCACGTCTCACTTGGCGTATGTCTCGAACGGTACTGAGCAGCCAGCAGGCAGCAGCCAGCAGCAGGAGCGATATTAGTCCTTGGTATTTAACGACGCCTGACGCTGACGTCACTCCGTCAAAGCTCCGACTGCAGCCGAATGCAGCAGGCATTCTTCCCTTCCCCTCCACACCGTCAAGCAAATTGAGCAAGTCTCCTCATCGCAGGAGCGCATGCGTCGGAGCTGAAGCTTTTACGAGTTGGCTCCTCGGGCGCAATAACGCGCCGTACACAAGTGTTTGTTTACGTTTTGAAAACGGACATTTTTGCTGGCCGGAACTATGACTTCGACTCCGGCATTTTGGTACAATCCGCCGAGCCAGAGCCCAGAGACCAGAGCCCCAGCACAAAGCTCATCAACAGCAACTTGAAATGCCAATGTTAAATAAATTGAGACTCTTTCTGCTCATCTAACTCGAAGTTGATGATAATGACGACGACGATGACGAGGTTCCTTTTGTGCTTTCCCCTAATTAACTAGCTAGCTATGAAAAACAATCTGACGCAGCTCCTTGAAATCATATTTAAATAACTGTATAGCCACACAGGTTGCATAACAACTGCACCAAATTGTTGCACAACAATCTCTTTCTGTAATTAAAACCAATTAAATACTTGGATTTAGTTAAAGTTGCTGCAAGGAAAGGCGGAAACCAATGTTTGTGTTGCCACAAAACCAGAAAGCCAGAAAACCAGCTGCACTTATTCTATGAATTAGTTTCAAAAACTATTCTACTTTTCCGTTGTCTTTAACAACCTCTGCTTTGAAAATACAAAAGCAAAAAAGTACAATGCGAATATTTGCCGTGTGTCTCTGCTTTTGACAGAATTAATTTTATATTTCCTGTGCACATTGTTTGTTGTCTGAGTTTAGCAAATATGTCGGTCTATCATTTGGCGTCTCGACTTTATGGCGTTGTTGTCATTGTTACCGTTCCTTTGTCAATTAACATGGCAGCCACAAGTGATAGTGGTGTGTGTGTGTGTGTGTGTGTATTTGCCAAGAGATTATGCGACAACAACTATTTTATATACAAATGAAGTTGTCGACAGACTTTCAGTTGTCACTTCTTTAAATAAGTCTCCAAAAGACTATTAATAAAGTTAATAAAATGAACACATTGAAATACAACTTTAAACCAATTTCTGCTTTTTATTTTGGCCAATTGCCTGTTATCAATACGAATATCAAGTCATTCAAGCATTTTTTATTGCAATATTTTTTACACTCAACCAGAATTCGACAGCGCAAAAAACTAAAGCGAAAAAAGTTTGTATTCTGTAGTCGAGACAGCTCGACTATGAGAAACCCTGGAATCAGCTTTAATTTATACAGTTAATCAATAATAAAATAAATTTATACAGTTCAGATCAATAATATGTCAGATTATATTAAATATCAAGACTATATCTATGTAAATATGTCATTTATTGATAGCTTTTATCTGCCTGAGGTAAATACGAACTTTTTATTCTACTTCAACTAGTCTCTGAGATCGGCTTGTTCATACATATGATATGGCTAAATGGACTCGACTCTTGCTGGTTAAGAATGTGCATATATATTTAAAGGTATCTTTCTGCCAGTTTTGCATACATACAATAATAAATTGTGTTTCAGTGATTTTATGGCAATTTATTTATTTTTTTCGGTAAACTATTTACATTTAAGGGATATCTGCAATATGAGCACGCTCAATGGTTGTGCTTTGGTTTTTCGATTGATTTGAGCAATTCAAGTTGCAATCAAATTCAAGAAACTAATTTGATTTGTTTGCAGAGATACGAATCCGAGTCAGTAATTAGTTGGTTTGCCTGTACACACACACACACACACACACACACATATATATATATATATTGTGTGTATAGATTCTGAGCAAATACTATAAGTACCTGGCTTGAACACGGGTAAGTGAGTATAATGATGACTGGCCATTGTGAGTTGCTCTAATTAAGCATAGTGCCTGCGTTTATATATATGCGGATTGCTGATGGTTTGTGTTTGGTCTGTGCCCATAATCCAAAGGCAGCTGACAGGAGTACATGAACTGAACTCTTACAGACACATAAGTATTTGTGGGGGTGTTATTGTCAGTTTGACATTCATTGTGCTGTCAGGTCATATCAAGCGAGAGCCACAATTTGATGCTTATAAAATGTTATCAACTGAATGTCAAACTTTGTTTTTGCCCATTGTCATCCTCTTGACGCACAGCGGCTAATAAAACTTTATCAGCATGGCCTGGCATCATCCTGAAAACGTGAAAACATAAAACTCACAACGCCACACACATTTATGTGTATAGCTACGTTATTTCAGAATTTTATTTTTATCAGCCATGCAGATGCTGGAAGCTGTGTGAGATGTGTGAGACGGAAACATTGGACTGAAAACGACACAATATGAGCTCCATAAAAAAAAACGTGTGATACGTGTGGATATGTGTGTATTATCAATCGATTGACGGCCACACAGATAGCGGGTTCATTCATCTCGCTACGCAACGCCTACATTCACATGACGAAATGCATATAATATATATATATATATACTACATACTTTGTTAAATTGATAAATATGGCAAACCATTCGTCACAGTTGCTGGTCCATGAAAAGGACCTCAACGCAACTCACTAAAACAACATTTCCAGAATGAAATTTACAGCTTTGTTGTTAGTCAAATGTAACCAAACAGCAAGTGTTGCAGTAAAAAGCGAACGTTACACTCGCCCCCTAACCCCGAACAACTACATTCTAAATAAACCTAAATAAAATGCAAATCAATTCGATTGCAACACTATTGGCATAACGAGCAGAACTAAAAGACACCCTGTATGAGTTAACATTTCAATGCGTCGACATGAAGAGGCGTTAAAAAAAGATTTATTTTATAATTAAGAATATTTATTTTCTTGGTTATTGTATATATTTTTCTCAGTTTACATGTCAACTGTTTCTGTATGCTGATATCGAAGTTATCGATAATCGCAGATCGATAAAGACACATATCTCCCACATTTTTAATGCCAGTGGAATAGCTGTATCTCCAGCAATTTCAGAGCTATAGTTACCAAACTTGGAAGGAAGGTTACTAGGAAACTCTTTCAACATTTTTTTCGCCACGCCCAACCACAAAAATCTACCGCAATTTTAAAGGCAAGATTCGTAAAAATCTCCTGCAATGATCGGTATTTCTTGGCAGCTGTTTTCAGGTGGTATTACTTATGGTATCAGCATATTTCGCAGTCGGTCACGCCCGTATGCAACGTTCTCACTTGTTTTTATTTCTTTTTTATATACTCTGAAATATATCGAATCACTTGGGGATTCGTCTTCAGGGAGAGATTCACTGCGTCCGACCAGAGGGGTTTTTGTTCAAGGGTTAATTTGAACAACGAAGGCAGAAATATATTCTCAGTAAACGCTGTTTAAATTATTGTTGTTGTGAGACTTAAATATGTAATAGCAAAAGTAATAAAAATTTTTCAAATTTAAAAAATCCCCCAAGCATAAACATAAAAGTTTTCTTGTTGCTAGAAATAATTCATAAATATAAGAAAAAACAACCTTTCAACTTTTTATATTTTTCAGACATACTTTCTATTACTAAGAAATACATTTTTAAGAAGTGTATTCCATTTTTAAAAATATATTTCTTTAGAATAGAAAATATTTCTGAAAAATAGATTAAAATCTTAACTAACTCATTATTATTAAAAATATACATAATAAAAAGCCAATATCAGAATTCTTTGCTTAGACATATAAAAAATATCCCGAAAGTTGAACATATTTTTCCAAATTTTAGAAAACGTCGACATTGATATTTTTTAAATATAAGTATAATATTTTAGCAATAAGCCGAACTGCACTTGGCGCCAAAAGTATGGGGATTTTCAAAATTTAAGGTAATATTTTTTGTTCGAGTGTATTCATGACTTTAACCACAATTCCCAACTAGTTGATTGTCATTAAGTGAAGCATAATACAACTTTCTTTAGCTTGTCACCAACAAATCCACTTACAGGGTACAAGAAAAGCTGTTTGAGGCTGACAAAGGCAGAGAACGTGGCAAGAACAGGCACCACAACAAGAGACATCATGCCACATCACACTGCACACTCCACATTCACTTCCAACAGCGATCGTCATTGTAGTGCTCGACTAAAATGAATTTGGATGCAATTGTGTGCGATGCTGTCGCTGTATTTGTGTGCTTTGTGAATGTTCAGATGCGTTGACATGGCAACGCATCATCCTGCTCCACCCCAGTCTCAGTTTGGGAAACTATGCGACTTGTGTTGCAGAAAAGGCATGTTTATCAATGTTGTGCGCTTATCGCTCGACAGCCGACAGCCGCCATTTTCAAGGCGGAAACGGGCAGCCCACGACAACTATGTACATATATATATGAATATATATATATATATATGTGAAGGTATAGTTATAGAAATGGGGGTTGGCGTTGGGTTGACTTTAGCTTGACAACTTATTTCAACATCTTCTTGTTACTCCTTGTGTGCCTCCTATTTTCATTTATTGGCAAAACTTTTTGCACAGATGTGCGAAAATAAGCACAAGGTATTGTCTGCATATATGTGTGTGTGTGTGTGTGTGTGTGTGTGTGTGTGCTGTGCGTGTGTGTGTGTGTTTAGCTGTCGGCAAAGTTTTGCCATTGTTCAAAGACCCCATACATAAATAAGTATGAATATAAAATGCGTTTGTATACAGATAAAAATAAAAAAAACACTTAAGCGTTTGCAAAATATTCAAACAATATATTTTTATTAAATTCCATAGATGCGTATATCGAGGACAAACTTAAATGAGCCTGGGAACACAAGCAGGAGGCAGTGAATGGATGTCATATGTTGCTCTCCTGGAGGAGCGCTAGACACCAGTTTCTGCAGACACATAAGCCACATGTACAATATTTGTCGCTCTGCAATTTGGTAAAAGGATTATGTCCTTAGCACAAATGTTGCTGAATTTAGTGTCAGACTTATTGGCTTACAACGGCGCATAATCTCTAGAGTCGCTCTCCTTCTCGCTCTCTCGAATTTAAATCAATTTTAATAATGCAAGTCAAAGGAATTTGAATAAACTCTTCGAATTCCTCGAACTGCTTTTGTTGACTTTGATTTGGGACACATATAAAACGAAGCAATGAATAAGTATGTTTATATACATCGAATTGAATGCTTATTGCTTAGCATACATATGTTATTCCTGAGAAATGACATCTAATCTTCTGCAGCCTATCAAGGTAACATCGAATAAATTGAATATATTATTAATATTATTGTTTATTGTTTGTTTTTGTTCCAATGGGGTTCGAAAAATATTAGATCTCAAAATACAAAAAAAAATTTCCTCCTAATATTCACAATTGAATTTGATCAATTGAATACTGAAACTTTTGTATCTAAGTAGCTGAATATTAGTAAATGTGTGTGTCACAAATTTATGTTTGCTTTATAGTTATATGAGATTTATAAGAGTTAATTAATTTTCAATAACGAAGAGCTTAAGAGTGACTTATGTGTTTAGCTTGGGGCAAATATTTAATAATACAAATGCTTTCGATATGATTGTTGTCTACTGCGTACTCAAGTATTTGGAAATTAATTAATAATTTAGAACACCATAATCAGACTTATAGTAGCAAATCCTTCTTTAGTAAGTAACAGAATTATGCATCTTAACCTTAACACTAAACCAGACAACATTTATATACACAATATATATTTGGAACTTTAACCAAATTAAAAACTACTAACTAAACATTTATGAAATAATTATTATTTATTTCTCTGATACCAATACAATTTGTTATTAATTATTTTTTTACTCAATTCCAGGCCCTTTTGGATAGTAAGCACCGCAAATATGCAGACTACTAAAAAGGTGATAGTGGAAAATTAATGGGGAAAGGCAAAACGAAGAAAATGAAACTACCAGCACAATTATTTGTATTGCGTAGACGTTGCTTAGTTGCCTTACTCTTGTGTTTTGCCGGATATTGCTAAACGGTTTATCGCACTTGCTTGTCGAGGTCACCGACGACCGGAAGCAGCGGTATATTATTAATAACAAGAGGGCCCACCACCACCAGCAGTGTGACTACTTAAAGCTCTGCACAATGCGGCGTATGCGCAATATAACATAAACTTACATACATACATACTTATATATACATACATATATGTATGTATATGTGTGCATATATATATGGTACATATATTCGCTTTTATATTTTATTACTGTCACCCAGCGAGCCATAAGCATTTCTGCTCTGAACCGAATATTTGCCGACACATTTGTAAAATCGCAATATGGTTTGTTGTTTTCTTTTTTTATGTACATATTTTATTTTTTTGAGCATCTTGCAGTGCTGTGTTTTTGGTGGTCTCGATCACGAACCCGAGGCTGTGGCAAACATTGAGATTCCCCTTTGAGCGCTTATTGTAAAGCGCCTTAATAAGATTTTATTGCGCCGAGTCACGGGCGGTTGGGCGGAGACGGCTCCGTCCGTACGTGTTTGTGTACAACTGGCGCAGATAATAAGTTCCATTCATGGCACGGAAGGACGCCGCATTCTTATCCGTTGGGTTTCTTTTCAGTCCTTTTGTGACAGCAACTGCGACCCCGTCAGGATAATGACTGGCTATTTTGTACACCTTCCCCAATTTGGGTTGCACAACGAAACAGAATTGGCTATTTGGGATTTTCGTATTGTGTTTGCCGTCTGTGGTTATGTTTGTGGCCTTTAGCGTCAAGTAATTAATATGCCCTCGACCAGCCGGGCACTCAAATTGAATTGCGTGCGGTAAATGCGTGAAAATATTCAAAAATATCTGAATGGAAAAAAGCAATTTGCATTTAAAACTTTAATTTTGTGATAAAATCATACAGATTTACCGTAGACGTAACGTGCTTTTCTGCTTATTTTTGTAAATCCACACAAAATTAGCTTGGCTGAAGCTCTTGATACGCTGCTTTAAAAAACGCATTGTATTTTGTTTTTTGTTCGCTTTTGCTTTGCTCTTTGCCAACATCAAGCCTCATGTGGAAAGTGAATGAAAAAAGACAACAACGATTCAATTCTGCGAATTCTTTATAAAAGCATTTTTCATATATTATTGCGCAAACTTTTCTTTGTTTTTTTTTTTTTGTGGTAACAGAATACGTGCGTTCGCAGCTTATAAGCTGGTCCCACACATATGTGTGTGTGTGTGTGTGTTTGTTTGTTAACATATATATCGTATATATGTATAGCTTATATATATATGTAGGCGATAAATCTTCTTCGCTTGTTACGAGTTGGAAATACATAACTGATGGTAAAAGCCCTTAAGCCACTTAACCATATTTCGAAAAGAAAACTATTTTTCCGTGGTTACATACTAGAGTAATACAGTTTTAAAAGTAACAAATTTTTATTGCTATTTGTCAGTTGTTAAGATGGCAAAATAAATTCGCTACTCAGTCATATAAAGACCGAAAACAGACAAGAGTGATTTATTATTGATTGGAGATACATTTCTAAAAATAAGTTCTAAAAGTAAATAAGAAAGTGTTTTCTTTTGCAAATCAAGTGGAAAAGGGAATTCGGAAAATAATGCTTCGAAAAAGTCTACTTTGTGTTTTGTTTTAATTTAACGTTATCTGTAGACCGGAGACAGATTGATTTATTCACTGAGTGATATAGATATTTCTGATTTTTTACAAATATACAATGGAACGTAATGTAAAAGCAACTTTTGGGCCATTGATTAAATTAGCGACAAATAAAAATGCTAAGATATTTGATTTAATATGATTTGCCTCTAAGATTAATGGCTTCGGATTAATGAAATAAATAATTCTCTGTCGGGCTTACAGAAAAAATATTTACGAGCTTCTCGGAAATATAATCGCCCTGAATTTAAGACAAACTCCATGTTTATGATGGGTAAATCGTTTTATTATTCAAAGGTAGTTTAGCTTTTCAGAGTATTTTAATTCAGGGCACATTTTTCTAAAAATTTAGAAAAAGGATGTTAAACTTGCAGAATGTTCTATTTAATATGTGTGGAACGATAAAAGTAATTTAGCTCTAACATACATATGTGTAGCGCAATTTTCATGAATGTGTTTTTTTTTTAATTTCAGTAAGGATATTTTAAAAATATAGAAGATTTCATTTCTACTTTTTAGAAATATTTTCTATTATTAAGAAATAAATAAAAATTGATTTCCCTTTCCAATTTCAATTTTAAAAACAAGAAATTTAATTTTATTTTCCGAGTGTTCTACTGAGCGGGGAATAACTTTAGACATTCCTCCGAGACATTGGCACGTCATATATGAAAATATTTTTTCAAATGACGCATACGAGCAGTGTGCATTGAGTAGTTTTCCTAAATCGGTACACACTGGAGATTTTTCGAAACCATATTTTGAGCTTTTAGTCGCATTTGGTTCGTCGTCTCACATGAGCATATAGCCAAATTAATAAAAATGTCAGTAAAAAGTGAACGAAAAAAAACTTTTCACGCACACACACAGCCACAACACTGACTTTGTCCGCATCGCGCAAAATGTGGCCATAAATGCGAAAGGTTGCCACCGACACACCCACTACCCCCCTAGGATGCGCTGCGGCCAATGCACTTAAGATGTCACAAAGCTGCAGCCGCAGAAGCAGCCACATCCTTAGAGTCAAAGAGTTGCAACATGAGCGGTTGCCACGTGCACCACTCAACCTGTACAGCGTCAGTTGCAGCATCAGTTGCTGTTGGCTGCTTTTTTTTACTGGCCAATAACTTTTCTGTGCCCGCTTAGGTTATCCGGCTGTGGTTCAAAGCTGCGCCAGTTTTACTTTTATAGCTGCCACCGATTAGTTTCTGGTCCGAAACTTTATGGTCCCACTGCAGACAAAGAGACAAAAGGTGTCTGTGTGTATATGTGTGTGTGTGTGTATGTGGCTAAGTTTTCATTACAGCCATAAAGTGTGCAAACGCATTGTCAAAGATCCCTAGTCTCGTAAAAAGCCAGATGCAGTCTGTGTCCTGTATGTCTGTATACATGAATGTTGCTCAAAGTTAGTCTTTCGCACTGCATTTGCATTTTCGATTACTTTGAAGTTGGCCTGGTCGATAGCATTGATCTAAACTCGGTCGAGAAGCAAATTATGTATGCCAAGTGCCTGCTAAAGTGGAGTAAGTGTGTGTATGTGTGTGTGGTTGTGTGTGTGTGTGTACTTAGTGCCACTGCGCACATTTGTAACCAATTTCGTTGATTCATTTGTGGCCAAACAAATACAAACTCACATCATTTTCCAATATGCGTATAAAAAAGGCCAAATAAAGTCAGTAGGCCATACGAACTACTGATTACACTGAGAATAAATAAAAGGTCGCCAAAAGATAGTCAGTCTTATATGTGATGCGGAGATTTTTCTAAAATTAAAACCCAGTTGTACAAATATATTTTAAACATAGCATAAATGCATTGTTTTTGGAAAGTTGAATAGATTTTCTGTTATTGACAAAATATTTGCCTAATTACAATTACATTGTCGTACAAATATTTATTTTTAAAATGTAATAAAATAAATAATTCAAATATTTAATTACTTATCTTAGCAACGCGCCTTTGCTGTTTTTTTTTTTTTTGTAACTATTCGGCACATTTTTTCTAAGTGCACTACTACCACTGTGCCACATACTCACAAGTGTGTATGAATAAGTACTGAGTTCTTTGACGGCTTTTGCGGTTACTTCTCTAATCCTTTACCAACACCAGATGTGGAACTGTCACAACAACCCACATATATATGTTGAATGCTGATTTGTGTGTTTCACTGGCTTAGTGCCTAGTCCGGCTTTGAGCACTCCTTTCGTTGTGGCACATCTGTAACCGCAATGTTGAAAACTACACACCAAGTGCGATAAATGAGTACAGAGGTCACAACTCACCCAGAATCTGATTAGCAACAGCTGCAATCGAATCAATTTTGGGTTTTCTTGTATTGAAAACTGTCCAACAATGTATTTTGTTAAAGTATTCAATGCGACCAAATCGAAAGTAAATACAGAGCTATAATCATTTTCAAGGTTGCTTATTTCAGCTTTTCCAATTATTTTTAAGGCTTATATAAGTTGGGGTGGGAACACTAACGGATGTTAAAAAATACATGGAGTGTACTAAACAATTACTATGAAATAGTCTCACGTATTTCAGTTGTAACAGTGGCGAATGCCATAAAAGCGCGCTGAGCTGGATGTTAACTTTTTTTCTTTGTGTCGCTGGATTCCTTTTTTGGCCAACCATGAAAGATGTCGTGACTGAAATGCGAAATTGAAAAATTCGCAGACTTACCTCAGTGGGAGGGTGTTGCAGTGAGTGAGCAGAACTTCACATTTGCCACAAAGAACTGAAATTGAAAATAAAAACTAATTAAGGAAATCCTTAGGCATTACTTAAGAATACTATGTATGGATATTTGTATAGCTTTTAGTTTTATCGCGCAATGTGAATCCAATCAAATTTGAACTGTGCCCTTTTTTTCATTGCCTAACCCCGAGCGTTCTTGGGGCATTCAGTGCTATCCTATTCCATATTTCGAAGATCCCACAATTGCGCCGCACATCTGCCACAAGGAAAGACTTAACTTGTCTCGTGTTCAGCGTAAACAGAATTATTTCCAGCTGCCTTGCTCTCTTGCTTTGTGCAACATTTAATTGGGTTTTCTGCCATATTAGATTTTCATTCTCCACTCGCTGCAAGGAATCTTGACTGTCTGCACTGCACAGACGGTGCATCAGCATAAATTTGAATACGGAACGCATCAGGCACCGAGGCTATTCGAGTTCGGCCTTTGAGCAGTGTATTCGCATGCGCTGCTTTAAGATACAACTGCATCTGCAACTACTTGAATATGTATCTGCATGTCTATGTGTGTATCTGTACAACTGTGCAACTTACATATGAAATTTAAGACCTTTCATGTATAAACAGTGGATGGCAAGCAACAAAAGCATGCAAGCAGAAAAAAATACAAATACTGAAAAGCTTAAAACAATTCTCTAAATGTATATTTTATGAACCGACAATGCTTGTAAAGAGGAATAAATAAGAGTACAGCTGCGTACGAGTACAATTAGCAGTATGTCAAATACCCTATGTAGAAACTGGAATATGTGCTATATATTTTTTTAATAGTTAATATTACTATACATTTAAAGTAAAATTAAATCACGAAAGTATTTAAATGAGCAGTTTCTGGCTAAAGGCAAACTTTGGAATGGTGCACTATTTACTAAAAGCGGTCAAGCCATTTATGCTTTACGTTAATTTAATTGAATGACAATGCAAATTAACTTCAATCCATTCCGTTCGAATAGACAGAATAACTGATTAGGCGACCAAATATGAATCGAACATATGTAATTATATGAACTGTTTATTCAAACACTCATTTACGTTGCTTTCGCAAACAGGAAGAGGAAACAGAGGATGTAAGCCCAAAGCCCCATCGATCCGATTTCAAATGCGTATCTTGGATACCTGTTTAACCTCACATCAGACTCGCACACACACACACATTCGTATATGTAGTGTGTGTGTGAGTGTGTGAATGTGTATGTGTGGAACACGTAGCAGTGATTTTTCATGCATTCAGGCAGACAATACCAAAACTTCACCCGCCCTTCGATATGCCTCTCAGCTCTCGCAGCGGGAAGCTGCTGTCAGTGGTCCTGTCAAGTTGCCTTGTGTGCAATTGTTATGCTCTATCTCTCTCTCTCTCTCTGTCTCTGTATCTCGCTCTCTATCTCTATCTCGTATATCAAACTCCAAGAAAGAGGGAGATAGAGTAAGAGAGAGAGAGAGAGAGAGAGAGAGACGAGAGAGGAAGCGAGCATTGCGCTGAACTGTCAGCAGTTGTAATTCTATTTGTGTGCTTCTGCAGGAGAATTTAATAAGTTGCCCGCATCATTATTATCATCATTATCGCCATCAGTATTACGTTTTTACCTCTGCATTCGACGCCATGTTACTTGCACATATTCATCTTCATCTTCATCTGGCTCTACTCATTTTGTCATTTAGCCATCCTGTCGTTTTTTCATGTAAGTGGGTTATTTAGTGTAAGTAATGCAATAAGTCTGTTAGTTTCATATTTCCTGCTGTCTGCAACTGCATCTGCGTATCATCATCATCCACTGCTATTCAGAGACTAGGACTCCAAAAAATAAAGGGAAAAACACGAAAACTTTTTAGCACGGTACACAAACACACACACACACACAAACACAGACACAAAAACTGAAAGATGATACTGCAAAGTGAATTAGTGTGGCACGAATGTATAAATCCTCTGCGACTTCTCGGAGGATGGCTGGCAAGTTTTTATGGGACTTGGGCAACATTCGCGCACTTTAATACGCTGCATGGAATTTTAATTCATTTTGTTAAGCTCACTCGGAGCAGATTACCGAAGTTAAAGAAAAAAGCTGCCTCGCGAATCGCAAAGTGTTTCTAATGGTCAATTAACTAAATCCAGCTGCTCGCTCTCGCTCTCTCTCTCTCTCTCTCTATATATACATATATATACCTATATCTATTTCTTTTTCTTACTTATTTTCTTTGCAGTTGTTTTTACTTAGGCATCTGAAAGAATTTCATTTTTTCCTTGACCATTCCTCTTGGTTTCTTTTGGCTTTTATCAGATTTTCTTTTTTTTTTGGGTCTGACTAGTTTGCTGATTTAATTGCTTCTCGACGGCAAAATTTGAGAAAAATGCGAATGCACTTGCAGACTTGCAATATTTGGCAGCTGCATGCAAAAAGTCATCGGAAATTGAAAATTACTGTTGTCAATCTGACAATCGACAAATAACAAATTGTGAATTTTAATTGAGTATTTTCTGCTGAAGTATACTTGAAAACTTATAACTGTGGCCATTAATTGCCATTGCAATCGCTGTCAACTCAGTCCGTTTTTTACAAATAGTTCTGTAATTTGAATTAAAAAAAGTACTAAATTAAATTCTAAATATTTTAGATATCATGAATAGTGTAGTAGTAAAAATGTTTAGTTGAATAATTTCCAACAATCAAAATTTATACGAACTATTCAAACATTTCCCACCTCATATCAGATATCATAACAAGGGAAATTAAGCGCTTAAAATAGCGACACCCTGTATGTAAAAAGCAAGACTTATGAGTGAATTTTATTGAAGCGAAATACGACATCTAAGCATGACCTTATATGGTTGTTAGCAATAGAAATAATTTGGAGGAAAACCCAGTGAAAACCGACCTACCATAAAGAGAAACTACGAAATGAACACGAACGTGACAATAAAATGAAATGTGTAAAAGCTGTCAGTGGTAAACTACAATGCCGAGAGAGAGAAGAGAGAGAGAGAGCTGCAGGGAGGGAGAAGAGAAGAGCACATGACACGGTGGACGTGCACTGTGAATTGTGGACAGGAAACAGAGACATCGACCAGGGACAAGAGACAGGAGACAAGAGACAAGAGACAAGACCAGAGACACATTGCTCTGTCACTTGATTGTGGCTGCTGTTTCAGTTCTCCAACTTACCACTGCCAAACGCTGAAGAGCAAAGAAAAAGAGCGAATTGAGAATGCAATTTGACAAATTTATTTGCAAAGGCAGCAACGCGACTTGAGTGCAGAACGATAATAGTATGCAGTGTAAGCGAATGCACTCAAGAAAAAATATCTGACAAAGCGTACAAAAGCTGTGCAGTTTTGAGGTTGCTCTTCTAATTTTAAGTAAAGAGTTTTTTCGTCAAAGATGAAGAGCTAACATTTCTAATTTACAATATAATATCGTTTTTTCTCAGTTGTTAAAAATAAGGTTGCCTAAAATTTCAAATATGACTTCTAAAACTATTTCTTAAACATATAAAATGTTTGTAAAAAGTTAAATAAAGATGATCACGAATATATATTATTTATGTCTTATGGTGTCGGAGACGTCAGCTTCAAAGCGCTATAAACTTCAGGGCATGTTTTTGCCTGAGTGTATACCATGCAAAATATTTATGAGAGTGTGTGCTTGTATGTGTGTGTATGTAGCAGCAACAAAATTAAGTTTTGCATATGCAACCTGCCGCAATATGCAACATATGAAAAACGAAGGAAAATTTGCCAACTTCCTCTTTGTGACAGTATGCAAATGGCAAACCGAGAACCGATGGCGCGTAAGATCGAGTTATCCTGACTGCCAGCCGCACGATTTTAATAAAAAAAAAGGGGAACTCCATGCAGCATGCTCCACACTCCACACTCCACGCTCCATGTTCCACGCGTATGCCACCTCACCTGTTGCTCGAAAGTAAAGAAAACTGGCCCGGTCTGAATGTCTCCACACATGTCAGTGAGAAATGCATTTAAAATGTGCTCCATAAGCACGCATTAGACACACTCAATTTCCTGTTCCATTTTGCTGCTCACAGCCAGCTACAAACTCCATCCGGGATCGGCACCGACATTGGCAACGGCATTGGCAACGGCATCGACACCGGCTGCTTTCACACAGCATGATGCTGCTTATGAAAGGCCCTCGGAATTCCCATTACACCATACCGGGAGCTCTGTCATTTGGCATTTCATATATATACACATAAATGTAAATACACTCAACAAAAAAAAATGTAAGCTGCAATTTGAAAATATCACACCACATTCTTATTAATATATTTCTAAAAAAAAATTTTTTCTTGTTTTTATTCTTTTAAAATTCATCTCAAGTTTAGAAAAAAGATTTCTATGTTGTTTGTACATGGGCACAAAAAGTTCTTAGTTCTTAGTATAAAAATAATATTTGCAAAGCTCATAATAATAAAATTAAAAGTTACAATTTTCCTTAGATATAAGACATAAGATATTTTTTCATGTACAAATTATTTCTAAAAAACAGGAAAAGCTTTCAAGTTTTGTAGTTTTCGAAATTTCAAGGCGATTTTGTTGCGTGTAATCCTTACTGCTGTACCTGCTCGCACCATACGCATCCCATTCAGCTGTGGCAACATCCATCTGCATCTCCAGTCTCGCATCTGCTGTCGGAATTATTGCCTCATTCCGTTGCCCCAAGTTAAGCGTATGCTTTACACACGCAACATTTCTCCATTTGCATGTCGACTGTGCCTCCAAGCTGTGGCATTTAGTGCCTGCCTGCCTGCCTGCCTGCCTGTCTGGCAAGTAGTTAAAGTTTTCCGAGCGCCGACGGAAACAAATTAAAGATGCATTTAAATTGAATTACTTAACTAACTAGCTAAGTCAATGTTGACTTCACTGCCTGTTTATCAAATGTTTGCCATTTTCAGATGTAAATATTATTCAGGCCTTAAATTGAAATGCTACAAAACTCAGCAAATAGCTCCCAGGAGTCTATCGTTGGATAAGGTAATGGCATTTTCAGGGCAGAGGCACAGTCCATTTCAATTAGTGGTCGCAGCAACGGGGAACATGTTCCGCTGTTCTGACTGCTATCATTTAATTTTGATACACAAACACAAACACACACACACACACACACATGTGAAATACTCTGTGTAAAATGATGTACAGTATGCATAACATTCCATTACGGACTCGGCCTTTATTTGTGTCACTGTGGTTCACCACACCACAACCATATTAATAATTCCATTAGCGCAACTTTAAGGCCATGGTATGAAATGCGCACATAAAGCGGTCTTGCATTATACACTTAGAAAAAAATCACCATATGATATATATTTGATACAAAATATTTGTGGAAAATATTTTGTGTCTTTAGAAATAATTCCTAAGACGTTGAAAAACTTTTAAGTTTTTTTAACTGAGCTATAAAAGAGCAAAGCAAATTCGCAGGAATTTACTTTTTATATTTTTATTTTTAATGCTGGGTGCTTCTTTAACTACTTTTTTGTCTAAGGTCTGAGTGACTCTCTTGCACTCTGTCTGGCCATAAAATCCAAGCTCCAAATACTCAATACGCGTTTAGGGCTTTCCAATCGTTAGTCCTCCCTTCTGTTGCTGTTAGTCCTGTCTATTTCCCTTTGGACACTTGACACCACAGAGATAACGGAGCGCATCAAATCAGTTCGTGCTAATGGAATTGCATTGATGTTGATTGAACTGAGCAGTTCTTTACAAAAGACACAAAGACTTTGGCGAAACTGATTTAATAAAGTTTATCTATATATAATTATAACAACAAGTATATTGCTAATCATTTCAATGCAGTATTAATGTAACCAAATCATGATCATCTATCGTTAATATTTGAACCTTTTGTCTATTTTCATCGAAAATTTATACTTTGAGGGTATCCCCTCTTCGTATTCAAACAATTCTGTATTGGTTACGGTCCAATTGTGTGTCCTTTGGCTGCCAATGGAGCCTTCATCCAATCTACACTCAAAAAACCAAACGCAATTTTTGGCGGCTGGCCATCTTTTAGTTTTTATGGCGTTTTCGTGTGAAGAGAGACAATTGAAGTACACGTTGATGGTTCCTAGTTCCCGGCTTGGCAAACAGCCAACGATGATGATGACGAAGATGATGATGATATTGCTCTTGATGATGATTAACCGGATTATTGAATTTTTAACGCTTTTGGGTGCGGAAATTACTGTTTGCTCTGTGCGTAATATCAAATGGAAATCACTGAAAATCTGCATAGTAATGTTGCTCTATATCTATATATGTGTATGAATCGAAATCTGTATACAATAGAAACTCCTGCCAAGAAGGAAAGAAAACAAGATGTGCAAGTGAATAAAAGAATCATTTTACCCCACTTACAACGTTGCAGGGTTGATGGGGGTTTTCGATTTCGAGGTTGGGGGTAGGTAATACATCAAACAAAATTAAAACACACTGCGGCAGAGAAGTGACAAGGAGTTAGGGAAGTGGAAGGGAGTGGGTGAAGGGGTTGGCAAAACATTGCCAGTGGCTAAAATAATGAACACCGGCAACAGCACGTGTCCGCTCTCCGCGGGGGATTGCAGATGCGTGGCGGGTTGCTGGGTGGGGTGGAGAGGTAGTAGAGTAGGGAAAGTCGGCAAAACTGTCACTCAAATGAATGTATTGAAAAGCCAAGGAAGGCCGGGAACAGTGCCACGAACGCAGCCAACTGGGCCAGCAGACTGTTGCTTCTTTGGCATTGTTTTTGTTCTTGTTCGTTTTTGCTGTTTTTGTTGCTTATGTTTGTGCTGTTGCCCAATTTAGTCCATTGGCTCTAGTTACCCCGTCGCCAAACAGCAATTGCTCATGGCCAGCTCACGCCCACGCTGTCCTGGACCCCTTTCGCCTCCGCTTTATGGCCCGGATTGCTGGACTGGAACTCCAGACAAGACGACGCTGGGGTTGAAAGTGCATGACACACAATTGTTTCCCTGACGCCCTCTATGCGACCATTAACATGCACACTATTACACTCTCACGTGAACCGAGAGGGCCAACCACCAAATTGTTTTTGTGGTTACCAGCCGGTTTATGGTTACACATTTTATGCTCTTAGCCATGGGCGTAGTCAGGTATGGCTACGGGAACAGCTACCGCCTGGAAAATCCTTCATCACTTTATTTTACTAATAAACTCAGGAGGAAAATCACATTGCCGAAAGTTTTTAATTACATTTTAATTAATTTTAATTTTTTAATACACAAAAATAAATATTAAAAAAACAAAAAAAACGTTTCTTAAATGTGGATATGAAAACATTTATTTTTAGAAAGACTCCTTTGCTTAACATATATTTTCAAAATTTTAGAAAAAATTTACCGAGAATTATTACCAAAAAAAAAAACAGTAACTTTTAGATTCACGAAAACTTACTTTTTGGAAATATTATATCTGAATAATAATAATCTATCTTTGGCGAAAACAATATGTCAGCTCTCTAAATTTCAGTGTAATTTATTCATAAATTATATAGCTTTGATCACAAGACGCTGCTACGAATGCCGCAGCAATAGACAAATTTTTAACGAACCACAAACTGACACCAGAATTCTGTATTAGATTTGACTTTGATTGATGTTCCACAATGACGAATACAACAAAATTTCACTCGACTATACACAAGAGAGTCTGCATGCTTATTAAGTCTAGAATTAACTTGAATACAATTTTTTGTTTACCATATGTCGCTAAAATGAAATATAAAAAAATAAGTAAATAAAAGAAAATCTCCAAAAAATCTTAAAAATCTGTATTTTGTTGGTCAAATTCTTTATTTATTGAGAAATTTCAAAGATTCCAAACTAGTTAGGCTGCTTCAGCTGCTTAAATTTAAAATATTTTTTAAATAATTTTTCAGGTCGATTTCCAGGCAAATTATACAAACAATCGTTGTTTTCAATTAAGTTAAGTAAATTAAAAAATGTGTTACATTTCTGAGATCCTAAAACTTTATTTATAAGTAACAAATACATTTATATGATTAATTTATTTGTTGTATACTATTTTTGTTGTATGATTTCTTTTGTAGTCGGCATCAAAACCAATAACATTTCTCATGGCATAAAATTGTTACTTGTTTAAATAAACTCCTGCACTCCCCTTATTGTGAATCCTGACTACGCCATTGTTTTTACGTTTAAGCCCGGAGTTCGCTTTTATGTTGACATCGCCTCTGCATGCAATCTAATAAATGAATGTTGTATGAGGCATGGGGAATTGGGTTTGGTGGCATACGGTTCAACTGCAGGTGCTCAAAAGTAATGTGTTTCACATTCTCCGCACTCCCGCGTAAAACCGAGCTTCCTGGATAAATTGCAGCTATCGTATTGCTGTTATTTATTACCCGAATTAAATACACTGAGAATGTCACTGTCCTTAACCTAAAACGCGTTCCATTGATTCATAGGCCCATAGCGTAATCAAATTGAGCTATACATAAATTTTGTTTGCCGACTAATTGACCAACTCATTTGTTATTGTGACAAGACAAACGAGTGTAAAGAATGTATTTGTAATAAAAATCATTTTGGCGAATGTGCATATTATATTATATTCATTTTGATTTATTTCACGATTTATTCATATTCATAAATATTTTGCAGTAATTGCTTACTCAATCGTCAAATCAATAAATCAATCTCATTTCAAACGAAGTTATCAAGCGTGTTACTATTTATTTGATTTATTTTATTTTACTATCACAAATTTGATTATCATATCACAGATTCTATGCGACATTAATGAATTTATTTCTTTATATTTACATTTACTTATTTTATATTTATTTGTCTTCGATTCTTTTCTTCTACTTTTCTTCTCTCTCACTCCCTCTAAAGTACACCCTGACCCATCAAAAAAACGTGATAGGCAAAAGGAAAATGCATCTTCTACCCCATAGACTTTATTAATTCTTTATAGGTATCAACAGCCAATAACTACATCTCAGAGACTAATAGAGTTAGAGAATCGGAATAATTAGGCAGACCAAGTTTAATAAATCTTATTAATAAGTGCACCTGTTTTACGAATATCGATACAAATCGATTTCCGATAGATTTAGACTTCCAATTGCTTTATAATATAACCTAACACATTATTTAAACTTATGTCAAATTAGAGTCTTCATTTTGAGCGAACTACTATCAGCAAATGTACTATATATTCAAAAAGTGTGCTTAGAATATGTGCGAGTCGAGAGCTCTCAACTAAAGTATGCTGGGATGGGTACTCGAAATTTCCTAATAGAGCACTCATGCTTGCTTACGTCGTATTTGAAATAAGTACTTTGGATTGTAATGACTTTTATGCTTTTAATTAAAAGTTTAATTACAACATTTTTCCGGTCATATCCTGTGACCTTTGGTACAAGGCAACAAAAACAGCTAAGAAAGCCAGCAGCTGGCATCTGTCTATTAAGCTATTTCAAAGCTCTACAAAACAAGTCTCCAAGAAATCTCAGTGAGCACATTTTCTTTATTACTTATCACACTTTTTACAAACGTTTTGAATTTAATTTTCCAGATATATTTGAGCAATTTTTGTCTGATGTAATTTATTTTTATTTTATCGTTGGCAATTTAATTAATTTTAACAAATATATATATGTATTTATTTGTGTTTGTGTGTATATATGATGCCAGACAGCAACAAATACAAGTAACTATAACGAGGAGGTCCGAAAACCAGCTCAAATGCCAACAATAGCAGCAATACAAATTATTTAATTTGCTGCTGGGTTTTGCAATTGTTGTTATTGTTGTTGTTGTTTTTTCGTGTTGCTGTTGTTGCTGTTGTTTTGTGTGCGCAGCATGGTTCGCTTTGTATTGTATTGAAGCAGACCCATTGACCAGTCACCAGCCGTTGCGCTTGGACGACAGTGAGTGCTAGCATTTGCCGCCCACTCACCACTTGTCATTCTCACCCGTCGGTCGCGTCATTTAATGTCAGCTTCAGTTTTTTTTTTCTTTTATTTTTTGGGCATTCGGATCACGTAACTTGTGTGCCACCAGCACTTTTTCATTTTCATTCACTTATGCGCGCCCAAAGAAATATCATCATCATCATCACATTCACACACACGCACACACAGACACACACACATACTTACAACCATCTCAACGAGATTCGCGTCGTGAGTCTTGAGTTGTTTCTGCTTCGGATTTGTTGTTTATTCTTGTTATGGCTGTTGCACTGTGAATTTGACAAACGGACTACAGCTGACTGGCATTGAAATTGAATTGAATCGGTGGAAACTGCGTGGGTGAGTTTTATAATTTAATTTGCACTTAATTGGCCAGCAACAAGCTTTGCATTTACGCAGCCCACGTTCACATGTGCTGAGTACAAGTCCAGTTTCACGTGTGATGACAACGTGTCGCATGAGTAATAAATGTGGGGCAGTCTTTAAACTTTTCATTCGAGACAAATCCCTAGGCAAATCATAACGTAGTTAAAATTAAATCTGATTTTCAACTGATAATAATAATTGAATGGTATAATAATATAATTAAATTTAATAATAATTTATATGTACTGCGATAGACACCTACTATTCACCTTCTCTCTCTATTTTTGAATTGCTTTTGCATAAATTTTGTATATTATTTTCAATTTAATTTGCATACAATTTTTTTATTTTCTGTGTCTGGTTGCCAAAGCACTTGATAAAATCGGGGATGTTGCGCTGATAACAGTGCATATAAATTAATTAACTTTTTAGCTTGGCTTACTATCCATGGTTTTGCTGTCTGTCCTTCTATCCGTCTGTCCGTCAGTCCGTCTGTCCGTCTTTCCGTCTGTCCGTCTCTATGACGAGACTTAGGCCACATTTTTCCACAATTTTATGGCTATCGTCACAAAATTTGGTTGGTAGGTTTTTGGCGATGTCCTTCAAGGATCGTCATATGCCGTTCGATGGAAAGTTACTAACTTATATCTACCGCAATTTGAATGGCCCTGTTCTTTGTTGCACGTTATCCGTTGGAATAAGTATTTCGCCAATCGGTTACGCCCGATTGCAATGTTCTCTCTTGTTATTTAAACAGTGAGCAGCAAATTTTTTTTTACTTGAATCTAAAAATCCTTAGTGTTTTTTTCCGCATTTTTTGCCTTTGCGAAAAGTTGGCGCTTATCGTGTTCTGGTTTTGGTTTAGGCTTGTGGTTTGTGGTTGCATATTCTGCATTAACTAGTTTCACAATACTTTGCATGCAAAGACTTAATCGCCAAAGTCGACGCCAGCATTTGAAAAGTTTTGCTGTTCATAAAATATGCACTTCTTCATATACATATATATATATATATATACATATATATATATATATCTACGTTAATTGTATGAAACTCTAAGTAGAGCAAACTACTCAAAAGCAGAATTCAATTACATGCCTTCATGAATATATAATATGTTCAAGTGATCCAAGTTGGCATGAATTGCATTACAAAACTGAAGACAGAGCTTGTGCTTTAATAAACCAAAAATTTTAATTGCATGCAGTTACGTAGTTTACATTCTATAAAAATTAATGAAATAAATTAAAAGCGAGGCAAATCACAGAGCAATTTCCAATATTCGAAATATTTCAACTTACGTTCTTCGTTCAACGAACTTATAATATAATTGTAATTATACTTAAGTTAACATCAGTAAATCATGTTATATGAATATATTGCTTATTTGAAGTATCTAGACAAGTCTCCTCACTCGCACCAAGATCGAATTGAGTCCATTCAGAAGTAGTTAATTTTCCTTGCCTTTTGTGACTTTAGATGGGATCCTAATCTTAGTTTGCCATTGGCTTCTTCCTTCATTGGTTAACCATAAGGTACTAATTAGTGTGATTTACCTAGATAAGTTCATTAATAGCGATATCGATTCCGCTTTTCTATTAGGTGTTCTTAACTTTTATATTCCTAGTAGACCTACTAGGAACTTTATTATCTTTCTATTGCCTTCATGTACAACCGATTACGCTCTCTTCCTTTCATTAAATTGAATGTGCATTATTGTGGCAAGCTTATCTTGCTCCACAGATAGTGATTTACCTATCTCTATTTTATTTTCTGTCTCACTCTACATCTCCATCTTTCTCACTGCCTTTCTAAGTGCAATTTTTGGTCTGATTGAGTTTTTGCTGGGTTCCCCCAATCTTTAAGAGTTGAGTGTATGATCATTTTAAATATTCAAACGCCTGATTTTTTATATTATTTTTACTTCTTCATTTTAATTACGCTAATTAGTTCCTTTTCACCCAGTTTCATTTAGTTTGTACCATTAACTTTAATTTATTTTTATTTTAGAAGAAAAAAGCGATGCTTAAATTAAAATGATTTCCGTTGCATGTTTGACAATGTTTTCAATTGATTTTAGTGCAACACCCAACTTTTTTGAGTGATTTTAATCAAAGATATAAATAAATAAATAAAAAAAACACACACACAAAACAGTGAGCTGGAAACTGTGCAACAATGTCCGTTACGCTTTTCCGATGGGTTCCGGGAGTTGAGTAATCTCTCAGCTACGCCAAAGTTACATGAAGTGGTCGCTTTTGTGGTTTGGCTTATAAGCAGGCAACTGAAAGGATAAAGTTTTTTTCAGAACAGCTGAGCTGAGCTGCCCGTGTAAAATGAATGCCCTGAATGTTGGGTCTTTGGGTTTAACAAAATGGCGTCGGCACATAATTAATTGCACTAAAGAGATTAGTTTGCTGTGCATAAGTTTTCGCGGCCCAACAAAATAAAACAACGGCCAAACTATGTCTTGTGGAAAGCGCGTAGTTTTTTAATTTTTTTTACGCCAACCCCTCAGAAAATATTGCTGCACACGCAATGAACGCGCTGACTTAAGCCGCCCCTTGCCCCGCTGACCGGCCCCCCTCTTTTCACTGAGTCAGCTTGCACCTGCCGCGCTCAACTCGCCCATATTCTGCACGCAATCTAATTTAGCCGGAAAAGTAAAACGTGCTCGACGTGAAAATGGCCAAGTCGACTGGAGTCTCTCCGCATTGCCACGCCCGCTAAAGATAAAGCCACTAATATCGTTAGACAAGACCAGGAACTCAACGGAACTGCTTGAATGGTGATATCTTCAGGCTGAGAGCGTGCCCAATACGCATAATTTAATTTGTAAATGGACAACAGAAATCGCAGTAGACCTCAAAGCAAATTAATTGATTGTAAATTTGCATTTATTAGATAATAGCTGGGAGGGAGTTGGAATTTGCATGAATTTTACATAAATAATATTCAACTACTCTTTGTTATTTTACTTTTTGAAAATCGGCATAGATTTGAGAAATGTCTACTTCATTCAAAATAATAATAAAATGAAGCATTTCAACATACTTAAATTAAACTAGTACACTCAGAATACAAATCGTCGTTTTATAAAATCTGCATTCTTTTGGAGGCAATTGTAAATCACCTTATTATTCAGATATTATCCCAATTGTATTGTATATAAGGGTCTGGCACCAGGTTAAGTGAAAAAAAACAGCCTGCGCGAAAAACATATTTAAATTATAAAAAGAGGTCACCAAATATTAAAGAATTAAATAATATAAACTAATAAATAATAAACAATTTTCTTTTTATATTCTTAAAAAATATATCTCAAAAATTAAAAATAAACCTTTCTTATCTTAAGAATTTGTTTTTTCTGTATTTAGAAATTATTTCTAAGATCGAGAAAAATGTTCTATTTGTTTGGAAGTTATTTTTAGGTAGATTTTCTAAATTTTATGTCGTTTTTTTCTGAGTGTAAGCTTACTTTGGCTGTCATTGAAGTATTTCCAGTAAATTGTTTTTGATTGAATGAGAAACATTGAATTCCATGTCAGTCAATAAGCTTAAAGAGCAGCAGCAGAAGGAATCCCATAATGATTGATGAGCAGAGACAAACGCTGTTTTCCGCTGATGATGATAAAGCAACGAAGTCGAGTACACAGTGAGGGTGGGGAGTGGAGGGGAGGGGATGGGCGAACATGTTGTAGGTGCAAGATGCATGCAATTATTTTGAGGGTTAGACCGAGTGCGTCAACTCGCTCAAGGATAATGCACTTAAGCCGACCAGGGATTGTGCAAGCTACCGTTATTCGCATGGTGTCTTTCCTTTTTTGTTTTTTGCCTTTTGTATACCCTGAACCCATTAAAAATGGGTGAAAAGACCATAATGAACTTGTGAAAGTATGTAACAGGCTCAAGGAAGCGTATCCGACCCCATGAAGTATAATTTTGATCAGCATCAACTGCTGAGTCGATCTGGCCATATCCGACTGTCCGACTGTATTAACCAGCCGATCTCTGGGACTAAAAGAATTAGAGACTTTCATTTGGTATAAGAGTTCTCGTAGATCAAAGTTATTTTATTTTATCAATAGCACTCCCGTTTCGTGAATATCGATAAACATGGATTTCCGATAGCAGTAAAAGATACAATTTTAAAGGTGTAGAATAGTAGTATGGATATACATATATTAAGTTTCGATCAAACTGATAGCTTTAAATATATATTTGGCGATATAAATCTTTATAACCTGTTATTTAATCGCTGAAATACATTTAATTTCAGGGCATCTCGTAGTCGAGCTCTCTCGACTAGAATACTGTGACTAGATTTTGTATGCACATGCATACGAGATACGAGGCTGAATTTGAAATATGCATCCTTGTTGCAGTTGCATGCAAGACGAGGGTTGTTTCGCACTCGACCCTGCAACTTGCCGTCCTTGAGGGTGGCTGCTGGCAACAGGCGACGTGTCGCATCAAATCGCATCACCTCCCTTTGTGCATTTTCCAGTGCGACATCCGCAACATTCTCACATCCACAATGTCCACATCCGCATCTCTGGCATGGTATTTGTTGCTGTTGTTTTGGACGGCAATTCGAAAGCAATTTCTGCAGCATTAATCATTCCCCTTATCCACACATGACACTCAGCCCCCCGTTACCCTCAAGCCCCCTGTCCTAGCACCGAGTCTTTTCCTAATGTTGACAAAACGTATTTTAAGCTCATCAGAATTGCCTTCTTTTGTTTAGTTAGTTGACTGTCCACTCCACACACACACACACACACACACATATGCAAAAGTACACATGTGACTAACTCTGATTTGAATTTGAAGTTAGATTTTCGGATTGGGTTGCTCCTTGTTCACTTTTGGCAGGGTGGCTGCCCTAATACGAAATGACACTGTCGACCATTTGTTTGGCAAAGCCCTTAACCACTTTATTGTTTAGCTGTTGACTTAATCACTTCGAATTCTACTCACATCAATTGATCATTTTTTGAAGTACACATAGTGAAACATAAAGAACGAAGTCAAATTACCGTTAAAAAAAATGTTATAAATCTAACAAATCAGCCGTTTGTTCCCAATGTAGCTATGTATATAGATATAATAAACTGTAATCTCATCTCGTCTATAATTTGTGGTAATTGTAAGTGGAATAAATAACATTAATAGTGAGTTTGGTTAGCATCCAATGGTAAAATTCATAAAAATACGTATATTGGGTAAGTTTCGCTTCGAAATATTGCTAAGCAAATAAGAATTCTTCTTTCGACCGATTGTTCCAATGACAACAATTTACTAGCTCCGTCATATATACTGCCTGCGGCAAAAAGACGATTATGTGAAAAGCTTAATGGAGATAGTTTCAAAATTAAGAGAATATCTAGAATAAATATCACATAAATATATATATATATATATATATAGAACTTCAATGAGGTATAAGCTTGGGTAAAAAATAATTAATTGAATTTTTTAAAACATATTATTAATGTTTAACTATAAATATCAGCCAGTCTTACACATTTTCTATAAAATCAACCTTAATTATTGATTTTTTTCAGATGAAATTATGTATAAAAAAAAGGGAAATGCATTGTTAAAGAGTTGAAATTTCATCATTAAACAGCCACGTATATTTAAATATGTACGTGTACGTAAACCATTTTATAAAGAATTTTTTATTGACATTTTTACCTTTAAAATTTAACACAGATTTTCGATAAAAATTCATTCTCCCACTCTTACTCTCTGTGAATTAACTTCAGTGCAGGTAATCATCATCAGTATGTGGTGAAAGGTCAATGGATGATAATTATCTATCTCTATTTAAAAAACTCACCTATTATTTCCAGCGAGCGAAAGGCCAAAAAAAAAACTCTTTTTTGTTTAGCTGACAAACTTTTTTGCCCAGTTGTTTTTCCCAGTTGTAGTTGGCAAATGCACGACAAATTAACACGGCTCGAACAGGAACGACGAGAATGTCCCGTTGCAATTCCCGTTGGTTGTGCTTCGCTTCGTGCTGCGTATGTGCTGCGTTAGTCTATTTCGGTTATCCCTGTCCCGGTCCCGGTCGCTGTCCTTGTCCCTGTCTCCCTGTATGCTTGGTCGCCACGCCCGCGGCTTTTCCTCTGTTGTGGGCACTAAGCAAAAATTGCGCTGTGCGAATAAAAACTAAACCAACAAAAAAAATCACTAACTGTGCAGCGTTTGTTTTTCTGTGTGATATTTTCACAGCACGATTGGGATGAAAGTTTATTCAATGGTTTTGAGGGTTTGTTGTGGGGTGGAACGTTGCCCGTGTTCACCCTTGGGTGAAAGCGCAACACGGCGTGCTAAAGTTACAGTTATCTCAAAAACTGCACACCGCGCGTTATTTAACGGTACTTTTCGTTCTCGAAGTTTGTTTGTTGCTTAAGGTGTCAAATCCTTGTTTTGTGTGTATTGCACTTGCACTAACTTGTTAAATTAACGTAATTATTAGTAATTATATTTGTTTGCTTACACACTTCTTATTGTGCTTTATGTTTTTTTTGTTATTTATTTCAACCCCCGCGATATTTTTTGATGTTTACGATTTGAGTATGGTTTTCCCGTTACCGCACTCGCGAACGTCTTTCGTCAAACTGGCAAAAAAAAAGTTGCACACTCACCGGAGAACGTCACAATTGAACTTTTTGGAAAGTAGAATTGCGCTGTTCAATACAACAACAACACTAAACATTAGCTTGAAAGCTTTCTCTCAATTGCTGCTGTCGCTCTCACACACACCCACACGCAGCACCCTCTCTCTCTCTCTCTCTCTCTCTCTGGCTCGTTTCGGTCAGACGAAGCATGAACAATAACTGCGACGCAACAGCGCGCGCCGAGCTTTGAAACGACAACCACCCAAAAATGGCCAACGAGGTAAATCGTTACGAAAATAAAGCTCAGCCCACCCTGATAGAGTCAGCTTTACTCAATGCGCATGCGTCAACATAATTTCACAAGTCGCGCTCAAACTGCTTTTGAGCAATGTTAAACACGCTCTCTCGTTCTCATTCTCTCTCTCTCTCTCTCTCTCTCTCTCTGATAGGTGGGTGGTGGTTGGCCAACTTTTGGCTTGTGGTCTAGCTGAGTCGTGTCCAATATGTGTGGGAAGAATTTGTTTTTGTATTTGTAATAACGCAGCAACTGCAGTAGCAGCAGCAATCGGTGTTTTAGCGGCAGGAATGTGCACTTTGTTCTATGTTGTTTGAGCTTTGTTGTTGCTGTTGTTGTTGTGGCCGTTGTGGTTGTTGTTGTAGATACTGCAAATTGCCTCGTAGCATTTAAGTCGAATTATGAAAGTCGGGTGCAGGCAGGCAAGCTGGCAGGCAGGGAACGCAACCCCCAACCACCCAGTAGGAAAGACCAACACAAAACAGAACCAGAAGCAGAAATGTAAAGCGCCAGGGAAACTGGAAACGTGCAATGCACCGAAGGGAAAATGCCTGTATTTTAATTAATATTGATTGAATTTATTTGAGCGGTAAGCAGCAGGTGCGCTTAAATTTTGCTTTGTTTCCCTTTTATTATTATTTTTTTATTCATTTTGTATGCCAAACAATTACAGCGCTCCTATTGTGTGTTGCGAAACGCTATTTGAATGTGAGAAAAACAAACTTAAATTATATTATTCATTGTTATGGTAAGGATAAGTTTGAATGATGTTCTTCGCCTAAGGCTACAAACTTTTAATGCAAATACAACATGCAAAAATGTGTTGCGTCCATTTCGAGTTTCACAAGTCTTTGATTCAATCCTAATTCAACTACCCCTCAGCAAGTTTGCTGTTGTTACTCATCCTATTCTTCCACTTGTTATTCTTCTTCTTCTTGTCCTGTTTACACTGCGCTTTTCTGCACATTCTCGATATGCATCCATTTTATACTCTCGCTTGTCTGTGAATTGTTTTCATTTTACTGGGAATTGTGTAACGCATAAGGTAAATTCATAATATTTTCCATCTATGGTCCCTTTTAAACCCGTTGAAGCTGAAAGCTGAAATTCATTTGATTTGATGGCAGATTATATATAAAGGGTGTTACTTCTATCTGATGTTCATCCTTAGAGTATGCAAGAGAGCATTAAATATTTGGAATAACGATGGCAACTTCTTTTTCTTTCTATTTCTTTTTTTCTTTTTTGACGTCAAACTCAAACTTTAAGTGTGATTCGTTGTTACGCTTGACAGCGCGTTCAATGCAGCAGTGCAAGCTGGATTTTTTTTTTTGTGCACAACTTAAATAAATTCCTACTCAGTTGAACTTGAACGAAAGTGAATTTAAATGCATTAGAGCAGAGAGAAATGATTATGCATGAAGACGATAAAGGAGCGTATTTGCATTGAGTCTATTAAATCATTTAATCATAGTGTCTGAACATAATTGCAGTTCGTCTGCATGGCTAAACATGCATTTAATTTGTAAAATATTCATTTGGTGAGCAATTTTTTTCAATTTACAAAACAAACTGGCGCCATAAAACTATCAGCTTTTGTCAGCCAGCAAATTCGAGCGGCTCATCGATTATTTTGAACCATACCGATAAGTCGATATTAAAAAGTATCGATGTTTGTACACTGGTAACAGATTTTAGTGATTTTTGAATACACATAAAAAGTTTGTGCGGTATTTAAAATCATCAAATTAATTAATAGCGAAAATAAGTAACCGCTGCTGATAACAGTTCACTAAAATTTAAAGCCCTTCTCTGCATTCATTTATGTTAGTTATTCGAAATTCACTGTTATAAATTTTAATTTTTCACACAGGAACAGTTCCAATTACATATTATCTGTTAATTATGTTTGAGTAATAATCATTTATAGGTAACTAAAAATATGAGTAAACGCAAAACAAGACTATTTTCGAATATCCCGTACGTATCGAAATTAAAAATATCCATTTTCTTGTTTTCACTTAGTAAAAGTCCCCCCTCTAATAATAATACAACAACAACATCACACATCATCCTCATTTATCTCATATAATACTCTCTACCCATCCGTTCACGGATATTTCCACCTGTCGCACTCAAATAAAAATATGTTTGTCAGAAGTGGGATTCGAACCCACGCCTACAGAGTAGACTGCGACCTGAACGCAGCGCCTTAGACCACTCGGCCATCCTGACTGCATAATTAGGCTCGGCCAAGTAGTTTTGATTTGGGAAAACCAGCTAAATGTGAAAAATTTATAATCATAAGCAGATAAGCGACAATACGGACACAGAAAAAATGTGATTCAGGGCTTAGTCGATTTGACGCCTGTACATATTGTCGGCATAGTGGTTTTACAACTGATTCAGCAAAAAAAAAGACTAGTTTCAAAAATTTAAATATTTATTGATTTATCATCTCATCATTTATACACCCAAATGTACAATAATGCAAAATTAACTTAGTTTACGACTTTTTGTGTAACGCATTCTATAATTATAAATAACTATCTAAAATATGCATTACATAGTATGTGTACGTGTATACTTAGTAAACAAAATGAATTGCGATATTTTAAAAATGTTAGCTCGTTCACTAGAATTTATCAAATACATAGTTCGTTCTCGTTTCAGAAACGCACCTTTTCATAGTCAATTGCTAAAAAACATTCCCATCATTTATAGGTAGTAACTAAAAATATGACTAAAAGTTAACCAAATCTATTTGCACATCTAAACAAACAAGAAAAATATCTGTATTGAATCTTATAAGAATAGTCATTGTTTTTATTTTCAAATATTCTTCTAGTTCTAAGTCTTTCTTATGCTGATTCTGAATTCTGAATTTCGAATTGTAATTGAAATTGATTTTTAAAGTTTATTCGCATTGTTGCATTAACTAAATTTCCCTAAAGTACATATTTTACAATATTTGTTGTAAACATTTGCATGCGTTTTGTGTATAAATTTATATATGGAGGGTTCGTATTTTGTGTTTTCACTTTTCTCTTTTCATTTACGTCCCTAAAAGTAAAGAAATTGTAATAGTTTGTCTGCATTTAGCATTTGAATTCAGAACATGTCGTTTTTGTTTAGGTGTTTATTTGTTTGCTACAATTCATTATTTGCCATATATATATATATATATATATATATAACACTAAGTTTAAAGAAGTACGCTAAAAATATTGTATGTATAATAAAATCTAAATTAAGATTTTGATATATACGCGATTGTGTATATGTATAATATGTACATAATTATTAGGCAACCACTTAAGCTTAGTTTAGGGTTTCTTTATTTTGTGTTTTTTTTATAAAAATAAGTATTACTTTATGTAATTTTCACTTGCCTCAAAAATGTACTAAAAAAAACGAAAACTGTACATCGAATCATAACCGTTATCATCAGTATCATCATCATTGTCATTTAATCGTAATCATTATCATATCATCATCATTATCAACAGCATGGTACAAAACAAAAGTAACAAAACCAAGCTGCACATTGTCTAAAAACTCGATGCATGCTCTTTTCTCAGCTTAAATAGAAAATGTTCTAAATAAAAATGTTACCTATACAGGCTAAACTGTTG
This sequence comes from Drosophila hawaiiensis, assembly GCA_037043685.1. Classification (NCBI taxonomy): domain Eukaryota; kingdom Metazoa; phylum Arthropoda; class Insecta; order Diptera; family Drosophilidae; genus Drosophila; species Drosophila hawaiiensis. The sequence goes on along the minus strand of JBAMBA010000179.1, from coordinate 106,890 downwards.
ATGTGTTTGTATTTGTGTTTTTGTGTGTTTGTGTTTGTATCTTTTTGGTTTTTAGATTTAAGATCTCATTGAACTTAAGCTAGTCTGGTTTTGAACAATGAATTTTGAATTTTGAGCTATACTAAAACAATTGGTATATATATTTAGTACACAATTAGCTTCAATGATGCTACCGCTGTTTAGTCCATTGCTTTTCATGAAGCATACATGCGATTTATGTCGTGCTGATATTTGTCCTGAATGTCCTTCCGCTTCAGCTTGAAGGCAGCCGTCACTAGACCCATATCGGGCGACCAAACTTCCTTGCACAGCGTTATAGCCGCGGGCACCTCGTACTTTTGTAATTTGCCTGGAGAAGAGTGACATTTTTAGAATTTTAGATCTGATAAAATATTGGATTTGTTAAGGCCATATTACATTTTCGCGCATGCTCGCTAATTTCCTTGAGTATGGCCTTCTCCATGATGGGTGATGAGCACAGCTCCTCATACGTTTGTTTTTTCAGCCCATGTCGCTCGGCGAGATCCTCGAGGTGTTTCTGATTCGGCACGACCAGCGCGACAGTGAATTGCTTTGAGGGATCCCCATAAACGCAAATGTTCTCAATAATGCCGCAAGTCTTCAGCTCAGATTCGACCTTGCCCAGTGAGACATATTCACCAGCCTGCAGTTTAACCAGATCCTTCTTGCGATCTGTGGACAAATGGAGTGCATTAAAAGCAAAACGTAGATTTGATTGTATATTGGACGCACCAATTATCTTAAGTACGCCATCGGTTTGCACTTCTCCAATGTCGCCGGTTTTGAACCAACGGCGCCCGTCTTCCTCGAAAAAGTCCTCATTGGTCTTGCCCGGCAGCTTGTAATAGCCTTGCGAAACGCAATCACCACCGATGAGCACCTCTCCCTGGGGATACGGTTTGTTGGTAATGCGATAATTGCCCTCCTCCCAATTCACCAGCCGAATGTCGCAAACGGTCAGGGGTCCACCAGTGCGTCCATAGGTCATGTCACGATCTGAAAGAGCAAATCGAATGCGTTTAGTATTCAGTTCAGTTTAAATATTAGTGGCAGCAATGCACTCACAATCCATCACAGTTGCGCCAGATGTAGTCTCTGTTAGGCCATAGCCTTGTATTAAATCCACGCAAAGACACGTCTTGATCTGCTCGTGTGTGTCAGCCGAGAGGGGCGCTCCGCCGGACATAATAATGCGCACCCTGCCGCCCATCAGCTTAGCCACCTTCTTGAAGACCAGACTGTCACAATAAAAAGGAAATCAAAGAAGAAATGTAAATAAAACTATAACTCAATTGTAGCCCAGCTGCTTTGACATACCTGTCAATCAATGGCGTCTGATAACCACGCTGCACCCACTTGACTTTGTACTGATAGAGGAATTTGAAGAGAGCCTTTCTGAATGCCGAGCCCGAGTTAACCTTGTCATTGATGCCCTTGGAAATGCGATCGAGTATCAGCGGCACCGAAGTCATACACGTGGGCTTCAGCACGGAGGCATCGCCCATGCAGCCGCGTTTGATCTTGCTGCTCGTATCAATCAGCGTCAGCGGTGTCGAATAGCCAATAGAGACGCCAGTCATCAAGCAAACACTCTCAGCCACCAGTTCAAAGACATGCGCCAGTGGCAGAAAGCCAATCAGTACATCTTCCGGATAAATGGTAACCATATCGCAGAAGCCCTTCATTGTTGCAATACAATTCTTGTGCGACAGCAAAACACCCTTTGGCGTGCCCGTTGAGCCGGAAGTGTACATGATGATCGCATTGTCCTCGGCCTTTGGTGGCACATTCTCTGTGGGGAATAGGGGAAAAATTGTTAGTTAGCGTTTAGACACAACTAAAAGTAAGTTTGCGACAGTTTCACGTTAAGACTACAAACAAGTGTACTCTTCTCAAATTATTTAACTGCTTTATAAATATAAATATTGTTTAGCAAACTCTATTGTTTTTAATTGGCAAATATTTAAAATAAATATGTACATAACCGTAACCGTTTTACAAACTACGTTTGTTCGACAGTTCTCAAGCCAATTAAAAACTTGCTAGACCCTATCTGACCTATCAATTTATAATATCCGCCCACGTTTGCACCTACCAAATTTGCTGTCATTGCCAATTTTAACAACTTGAGCGAAGGGCAGCACTTTGACACCTTCCTTGAATCCAGTGGTTTCCGTCTTATGCAGCTGATCCTCCATATAGATAATGGTGTCCACATTTGGGCATTTGGCGAGCAGTGTCTTGAATTTGGGCAACAGATCATGCGAGGTAATAACCGTGGTAACTTCAGTTTCAGTAATGCCTAAAAGGGAGTTTAAATACAATTAGCAACAATTATATTTATATATTTATTTATTTAGATGTTTTACGTACAGTGGGCAACACCGTCATCACCAAGCGTGGCGTAGACGGTGACAATGGGCATTGCCTGCTTGAAGCAACCATGGGCAGCAATCATCCACTCGGCACGTGTCTCGGCAAAGATAACAATGTTCATTCGCGGCGACAGGCCAAGTTCGCGTAGACCACGGCCAAAGCTGGCCGCCATGCGCTCTGCCTCGATGAAGTTCTTCCACTTGTAGTCGCCCATGTTGTACTTTTTGAAGACACGTCCATTCGGCTGGGTTTCATCCTCCTCGCTTAGTATCTGCCGGGTGCCCAGACACCGTTTCGTCGAGTGCGTCTTGGCCACATAGTTGAAGACCTTCTCCAGCGTATCGATATTCTCCTGCAGCATCTTTACATGCACATCGCGCGGCGGTTCCGTGGTCCGGTAGGTTAGCTCAGTGTCATCGTTCTTAATAATCTTTGCCTGCAATTCAATGAAAATGTAATTACAATCAATTCAAGTTATGCTCAAAAGGGAAACCATAAGAGACAGACAGCGATACCAAAGCATACCCACAAGTGGCAGGAGTTGGGGAGAATTACGTAAAGTGCTTTTGGAATTGGGAACGAGCTCAAAGATCTCAAAGTGAAGGGAGTGTAATTAGTATCGGTCAAAACTCGATTTTAATAATGACTCAATGAGCGCGTTGAGGTGTTGAGGATATATATGAAAGTGGGGGGGAAGCGGTGAAATTCCTTTGATCAAAACACGACACCAAATAACATTCAAAAAACCAATTTATGTTATAGAAAAAACACGAATGCAAATCAAAACCTCAATGTCATCCGGCGCGTACTTGGAGGGCTCATCGACCAACAATTTCTTGCTGATGGGCGTGGCCTGTGAGTTGGGAGGAGGGTAAAAATACCAATTAGCTATGCATAAAGCACCAAAAAAAAAATGTATGGCAAATATTATTCAATTATGTTTCTTTGGTTTGGCTCCTTATCATGTTATCGAATCGATAGCCGATAACTGATTGGAGCAATAAACTGTGGAGCTTGTTGGAGTTCGACAAGGGTTTATCAATTATGACCATGTTGCCAATTCAAAGAAAACTTCGCACGCGTGAGTGAATCGGTCGGAAGTGCATACTATATACTTACGACTACATCAACTACAATTATATTAATAATAATAAGCAAGAAATCTGGTGACGCACGTTATTTACGATTATTAGCAAACAGCTTCAAGTTATTCTTGAACGGCAACAACAAAGAATTTATAATATTTATGCGGGATACCTAAGATTAAATAATTTTGCTTTCATTTATTTGTTTGGCAACTGACTGTGCTCTACAGATCAGATACACAATTTTTTTGTAGTCGACATTTAAATTTTAATGCGTTAATAATGGGTTCAAGAGTAAAGACCTTCAACTTTGTACATTTTGTAAATGGTAATGGGGCTTCCTTAATTGAGAGACTATATAGTATCAAACTTGTTGTCTAAATTATTGATAAACAGCAACAAACAAAAAATTATTTTTATGCGCATTTATTCATTAAAAATTGCAACTTGTAGATTTTTCCATCAAATAATAATAATATATTGACGCAATTAAATATGTATAATGAGAAGGATCATGCTGATCAAAAACATTATTTTTAAACAGAAAAATAACAATTTTTGCCACTTGCACTAAATAGCGAAGAATAGAATATATGTAATGAGGATATTCATCCTGATCGAAAATATTATTCATAAATATATATATATTTTTTAGAGGAACAGTCATGGTTACTTTCGCCCTTCAACTATATAGTAACAGATTTCTTTAGACTCTCTAGGTACAAGGTACGAAAAACGGGCACACAATAGATAGTAAAACACGCGACAAATCAAGGGCGAGCATAAACTGAACTAACCTCTGAGAGAGAGAGAGAGAGTGAGAGAGAGAGAGTGAGAGAGAGAGAGTGAGAGAGATAGAGTGAGAGAGATAGAGAGAGAGAGAGAGAGAGAGAGAGAGAGGAGAGAGAGGAAATGTTTGCAGGCAAAGTCGAACTGCGATAGTGAAGAGATACTGAATTAGACAAAGTCTACAAAGCGTACAAAGCTGAAGGTGAAAAAAAGCATTGCATGACATGTAAAACGACACACGACGACTACTGCCGAGAGACTGTGTGTAATTTGTTAAATGGTAGAACTAAATATAAAATAATATATATAAAAAAAAAAATAAATAAATATGTAAAATGTAAAAGTAAAAAACATGCAATTCAATTGAACTATGAAACGCGATTTTAAAAAGCCTACAACAAATAAAAAAAAAATAATAACAATTCTCTAATCACAAACTAGAAAAAGGCTAGTTAACAAATACAAATACAAAATACACTCACCTTGACTCGCCGCGACTCCTGTCGTCGTATCCAGGGCCGCTGTATTACCAAATAGACCGGAAGCGTTATGATATCGTAGACAAATGCAATCGCCTTGATCGCACCCAAGGCACTCTGCACCCAGAAGCTGTCCATTCTGTGCGCATGTGTGAAAATTCGAAAAGGAAATGGAAATGGGAAAATAATTTAATTAAATTTGTTGCAGCAGCAGCTGTGATAATTGATATGCAAATTTCTGTATTTATGATGCACCCGATATATATATATATATATATATATATATTTATATATATGGATCAGTGTCAGAGTCACCCACTTTGCTAGTTCTGTCGCCGTCGCAAGCTGAGAGCTAACTGAATTCAGTTGGCGAATCTTTCGTGACCAATACTGGAAACAGGGTTACCCCATTCGCTTTTCACTGGGCTGCTTTGAGCTTAAAACTCACAAGCTGATAACGTTGCAAAACATTTTTCTTTTTGTTTTTGATAATTCTTTTTGTTTTTTATCAGCGTCGTATAGATTGCTAGTGCGATACACACACACACACACACACACACAGTTGTGTCCATTTCTGAGTGTCAATCGGTCTACTTTTGGTCTAGTCTTTGACTATTGAATTTAGATTCGAAATTGAATCATAAAAATACTGATGTATTTTAGGTGAGCGAGTCATTAAAATAAATAAATAATAGTCGTTGATCTGATAAGAAATCAGTTGATTTATAATGCAAAAAGTGTTTCCCAATTATTGCCAATAATTGTGATTATAGTATTTTTATAGCATTCATTTGCAGCACAGATTGTAGTATTCTATTATTATAGAAATAAACGTTTCTCGACACTCTTCACAAGATAAATAAGTTCATAAAAGTTCAAAAAGTTCATGCTCTTTTAAAATTTCGTAGCAGTAGCAATTTTAAAAGGAAAACTATGAAATAGCATAGCTTTTTTATTCACTAGATTCTTGGCCAGCTAATTTCAGCTGATATTTGACTGATAGAGATGGTATCTGACTCCTTATTATATAAATAAAATTATATTAAGAAAGTGAACAGTAAAATTATCTGGCACAGCTATAATAATGCATTATCTAAACGCATACTGCTCTTATCATATTTGGCTCAAGAAAACCCGACCGATTGCAGTTTTAATTATTTCAAGCCAATTGTACCCCAGACATATTTTGATTTAAGACATTATCTTCAAAAGCAGCGACTTAGCTAATTAAAGGCGCTTGCAGCTAATAATATAAATCTGTTGCCAACAGAGATAGTAAGACTAAGTGAGTGAGTGCACGTGTGTGTGTGTGTGTGTATGTGTGTGTGTGTGTGTGTAATCTATATGCTAATCAGCGCCTCGCAGTGAACTTCATTTCGAACCTGTGCGCTTTCGAAGTGCACGTTTTCAAACTAAATAATTAAAGTTTAAAGTCTCAAGCTGGTCGATTTGTCTCCCACAGGTTTGCTGATTTGTTGGCAATAGCTCAAGGTCACGTCACACAGTACAAATAAATGTATGGCGAACCAGCTAAAAATAGTGCTAAACGACATGCAATCAGAGTTACGCCCACAATGTAATCAGTGTTCTATTACAGAGAATGAAAGGGCAAGCGGAAATATCAACGATCATTCTAGTTATGCACACAGGATAACCCAAATATACACTCGGAAAGAAATCGAGAAGGATATATTTTAAAAAAATCGATATACGAGTATAGCAAGATTTTTGCATTTTAATACTATTTCATTGAATAGTTGTGGGAAAATACTTTTACTAATTAAAAATATATATCTTAATAATTTAAAATATTTCTGACAACAAATTGCCCTTTTAATTGTATTCTATTATTTTATTTTTAGTTATTTTATTATTATTATTAAAAAAAATAGAATTACTTTCTAGTTTTCCGGTTAATCTTTTCCCCAGTGTACTCACAATCAATTCCGACACAGTTTATGTGATAAGCACAAACGTATTGACGTCGTCACGTCCCTGAACTTAGCGAATATTATAACGCCAATCTATTTAACGCATCACGCGGATAAGGGCTTTGGGGATGGAAGTGGGGCGACTCTGTTGCCAGCCCTCTCTGTCTGTAGGCGTTGAACTGGCACCGATTGCCAGATTGCGGGCCATTTCATGGTGTCTGATTTAGTACGCATCAATGGCACATCAAGTGATAAGAGCAACAACTAAACTAAGCTTATTAATTGATTAACAATCATACTCTGTCACATTCACTATATATACGCTACTATTAATCCCAACAAATGTTTTTACTAATTACGCATACTAATGTTTTAAAAATGACACATATGATAAACTAAACATTTAATAACGTGACTCACTTATTGAATTTACTTTTCACAATCTTATCGCGAACTTCAAATGAAAATCTCTGATTTATTATTTTTTTAATTTAATTATGCAATTCTTATGTACATAATTTCTAAAATAAAAAAAAAACTCAAGTCTAGATAAAAGACAATTAATCTTTCTTTAAAAGTGACCTCGCAGAATCTAAATTCGTTGATAAGAAATGCAGAAATGGACATGGCTGGATCGACTCTCGATTGTTGATTCTGTACTTTATGGGTTTGAGAAACATCGGACTTGTAGTCGGTGAAGGTGTGAAGTTCAAATATACTACAGATATTTAAAACCAATTAGCGATCATCATACAAAAATTCCTTAACTGATACTGTTGATTGAGAAACCTGAAGTCACATATAAAATGGCAGTAATTAAAAATATCCTTATAGATAGATATACATTTATTGATAGATATATTTAAATACGAAAATTACAAAAATAAAGTATGAAATGTTTTGGGAGATTCTCGGACGAATACTCGATTCAAGCATACATATATCCCGCCCACCAATTTCATATATAAATTTAGCACATAAAAGTGTACACAAAAAAAATGGGGGATAGTTTAAATGGAAATTGTACTTACTGCGCATCATCTTCGATGAACATCTTGCCGACTTTTTACTGTGGGTGGCAAGCGGCGATTAAAGGCTGGAGCGAGACACGGACAATGGGAATGTGTGCTAACACGCACACACACACTCACATACACACACACAGAGAGTGAGAGAGATGGAGACACGCAGTCTTAGCGATGTGGGGAGAATTGTTTGACTACCACTTTCTTTTTTTTTGTGTTTTTCTTTGAGGTCCTTCTAGCCACAATCCAAAATGGTACAGTTGCGCTGTTGAGGATGGTAAATGCTCTACGTTGTTAGCTAAAAACAGTTCGGACAAACAAATGGATGCAACATTTAAACGATAATGTCATTCTCCATACTGCAGTTGTTCATATGTTGATGTTTCATTTACCTACAATTAAATGAGAGAGAAAAACAGATAGGCATTTATGTAGTGACAACAATGACGACAATGAAATCGACAATAGCATATATGGTCAAAGAAGGTGTGTAACAAACAAATACATATAGAGATAGCATATAGGATAAAAAAAAAATATATATATATATATAAAAGCAGTTGTCAACAATGTGACAATTGACAAGTTTGTAAAATCGATAAGTAAATGGGAAATAAGTGGTATAACAGAAAAAGCGTAAACAAATATCTTGATTTAATTGAAAGAAAAAATAGTTTAGCTGCTCATTGAATTTATTTTCCAATGCCATGCATTTTCCATTCAGCAATTATCTAAACCATATTTGCTAAAAATAATCTAAGCGAACTATAAACTAAACAAAATACTTGACCACCTCCTACTACTCCTCCACAGCTTTCATAAATATTGAAGAAGAAAAAACAAAAAACATTTTAATAAATGAGAAAACAAGTTCTTTAGTTTCGATTTGCGGTATTTTGTTTTTTTGTTTGTTTTTTGTTTTTTTTTTTTGGTGCGCAGCCAAAAAGTGATAATAAGAATAACAAAAACAGATACACAGAATACCTCATTTAAATATACGTCAAATAAGTGTGTGTATACAAATATAGATAGCACACAAATTAAATTTAGACAATCAAATTCGTATTGCATAATCAGCGAGAAATGCCAATAGGAAAGAGACAAACAGACAGGGAAAAAAGAGAATATCAAGCGTGTAAAACATGCCTATTTCGTTTCTTTCTGGTTCTCCTTCTTCTCAAGGCAAAATATTGACATAGGTCGCGACCTATCAATGGAATTTTTAATAGAAAAGACACCAAACTATGACTGGCGTTTTCTTTACTTTCCATTTGTCTTTTGTTTAAGAACAAATATAAAAAATTTTGATGTCATCAAAAGTCCACGGAAAGCACTCCATCGGAATGTGGCAATGCGAAACTGATATCCCAACTAGAATTTCGTTATAAACTTGGGCAAAGTTCAATAATTGCAATAAATGAAAAATGTAAAAATAAAAGATAAGAAATGATGTAAAATGTATATATATATATATATATCTGTAAATAAAAAAAAGAACACAAAAAAAATATATAAATAAAATTTATAGCTCTATATAAATCAGACTAGGAACCCAGTTAAATGTTATTTATGACATAAATAATTAACGAACGAGTAAAGTTAAACAAACCAAGAATATACGAAGTAGTTTCGATTCAGCATTTCCACACGGTAAAGACTAAATTATTTATAGTCTCCGCTCTTTGCAGATATATACAAACATACACAAGCTTCCGGAACAAGGACGGATGTATGGTTTCACCGGAACATACACTGAAGGTTATTTAGTGGCAGATCCTAACCTAACCTCTCATTGGCTATAACAATAAATAGGTTAGGTTGGGGCGGCTGTGAGTAAGGAGTAGCCCCCTTCGACCCACTTGGGCCACATTGGCTTATTGTGTTAACGCAATGACCATTTTGTAGTTTGGTTAACAGCTCCGATATGTCTGTCAAGCATCAAGAAATCGAATCAAATGCCAGAAAAAGTATTGGATCAACTCTTGTTCTTCTCAACTGTAACAACTGATAACAAAAGTTGGGATATCTTTCAAGTGTGCCAACAACTCCGTCAAAAACAGTATTTGGCCATCTTCTTTTCATTGGCTGGTAATGTTTATGGCCGCGGTTATTGAACCGAATTCCCGAACAACAAAGCAACAAATCAACAATCCAAAACAATAATAATAACAAGAAAAGTGCTTTAAGCGAAACATGTTTTCTTTATAAATCGAAGAAGGGAATGTCGAAGTACTCTATGAAAAGCAAAAATTCGAGAATTACTCTTAAAACTCTTCAATGACTGACTTTATTAAGCAACTGTTTAAACTGCAAGTCGTGTGATTTATCTAATATATAAAAGCATTTATGAATAATAAAACCAATGTTTAACTGAGAGTTTTATAAATATTATGCGTACTAATTGTAAGCTTTTTAATTAAAAATCTTTAATAGAAAAGAAAATTTTAAAAATCAGCTATTTTGTATAATTTCTTTCATCGCTATGATTGCACCGCACCACTGTGCCACAAAGTGGGTCGCAAAGTGTTTGAGCGAAAGTTGTTTTCGCAGTGGTTTGCAAAATCTATAAAAATCATCAACTTGCAGTGAAATGAATGAAAATTGTATAGAAAAACCAAGAGATAGTGAGGGAGAGGTAGAGAGAAAAAGCAGACTAAGTTGAGGCAATTTCGTAGAAAACATTGCTGTTGAACTTTGAACGCCAGTTGGAGTGTAGATGATGCCGCATGTGTGACGATCGTGACCCTGATCCAGGTTAAGTTACACACAAGCAAGCACAGTAAGCAAACTATATGGAACGGAATCATAAGGAATCCAAAGGTATACATATGTATATATATATATATATATATATATATATATATATATATATATATATATATATATATATATATATATATATATATATATATATATATATACTGCTGTATGCTACACTAAACAATGTGAATAGTGTGGATTAAAGACAATTCAGGAAATGAGACGCGTATCATTTTGATTAGTTGTATGTTGTGGGCACTTTGTACCTAATCTACTACTAACAGCGACAAGTGAAAAAGTGTTGTGCCTGATTAAATCAGTCCGTTTAGATAATCATTTACATATATACATATCTATAGTTAGTTATATATGTATATGCTCTCTGTCTATGGGTTCTGCGTTAAATGATGCGATTATGATACGACACTTGAGATAAGCGTGCAAGTTTTCATTATCATAATTGGTTTTTAGTCGTTGTTTTCCATGATTAAATGCCACAGTTATTGTTTGTTTTCAATTTGCTTAGCTTTCATTTCAAAGTTCAGCGTTTAATATCAGGTTTTAATTTGCATTCGATTTGAGCTTCAATTTCAAGTGTGTGATTTGCATTGATTAAAACAAATTGCTAATCAAGCCCGTACTCGTTATAACTGTTTTTTTATTTATTTATTAATTTTTTCTGTTTTCTCACCTTGTTTTGCCTATTTTTACTGCAATCGCTTTGCATTTTTTTACAGCAAGCGTTTGTTTTTATTTTTGAACCGTGCTTTATTGACTTTTTGCATGGATTGCACAACGAGTGCAACAACTACAACAACAACTAAAACAACAACTAGAACAACAACCACTGCAATTTATTGAAATCATTGAGGCAAACGTCATGCTTCAACAACTCGAAATGAAAAAAGGAAATATAGCCGAGAGTCGATTGGCAACAACAACCTCCAACTTGAATTGTGCATTTAATGCGCATATGTGAAAAAAAATGAACAACGCTTTCGATATCGGATCTCAGACATGAGGTCAAAAAGTAGCATTTGCGCGAAAGGTGCCAGAGTTCTGAATCATGTGCACGACTTACAAAGTCCAAATTCAAGTTGGCAGGGTGCAAAGTCGCAAGTAATTCAGCTTGAAATTTAAGAATCTGTAACAATCCACCAGGTATCTAAATATTTTGTTTCACATTAACATGCGAATTTTTTTGCAAGCCACAAAATGTGGCAACAACAATGAGTCTTTGCACCCACTTCAACAAAGCAATGGTAAATGAAGAAAGATTCACATTGTTTTAAGTTTAAAAGACTCGTAATCATGAGTGAAATGCTTAGCTTGTTGAACGAGTCAGTTTTACTGACGTGGCCCAAATGAATGATTCACCACACGAGTTCTTAATCAACGCCAGACTTTCAATTTAGGAACTTAACATAATTGTTTGGCATGAATACGTTTTTTTCATTTGCATACTAAGTTGTAAGTCTTAAAGTAAGTAAGTATTTTCGCAAACAACTGAGAAAACTATCCCAAACTCTAAAACTAGACTGTAGCACTAAGCAGACTATACCATCATTATGATGTAGTCCATTTTATCCAAAAAATAATATTTTAACCAGAGTATTCCAAATGAGCGCAGAATTTACCCGCACGAAATACAATTGATTTACTTGAAAACATATTTTCGAAAATGTTTTCAACGTTTCCGCTCAATTTTAACAGTTACTTATAGTTTACTAAATTAACCTCAATTTATTTCAGTGATTCGGTTACTATCACTTAATATTAGCCAGTAAAGATCTCATTTTACGGTTTATTATTTAGTGTTTATGATAAAATTATTTATATTATATTTCAATTCAAATTTTATGTTGATTGAGGCAATTAAACTCAATTCCTGTTTATAGCAATACATAATTATTTAAAATCTGTCAGCATTATTTAAACGCTGATGCACCTGCGAGTTGCCTTGACATTGACGGGGTGCAGCTGGAAGGGGGTCAGCGGTCAATGTTTCTTCAAATGCATAAAACTACACACACTCATAAATGTGTGTGTGTGTGTGTGCGCGCAATTAAATGTCAGAGAGACACTCGTCGTTTGAGCGAATGAGAACGACTGTGTTCCTTGCCATTGTCTCTGCCGGCTCTCTCTGCTTGTGTCTCGCTTACTCGAATGGGGTAACAAAATCATCGCATGATTGTGTCAAAGTCCAAAATAAAAATAATTTTCTGTACTGTTTTTTTTTTACGTTTTGTTTGCAGCCGGTTGAATGTACATTAAATGAGAAATGTGCTCGCTAAGATTGAAAACGAAAACAACAATAACAATATAGACTCTTAAACGAAAGAAAAAATATATACATATACATATATATAAAATACTACAGCAATTTGTACGATTCAAAAAAAAAGAAGAAAAAGAGCAATAAATCGCAAAACAAACAAACAAACCAACCAAAGATTGTGTGGGAGAATTTAAATAAATTTGATTACAGCCAGCGATCCAAATGAGTGTCAAAAGCTCTCACACACCGCACACAGTTAAGTACCCACCCAGAGAGAGTGACAGAGAGAGAGAGGGAGAGAGAGACAGCGGCGCTCTTTTGCACTCGCTCAATTCGTCTGCCCTTCTTGTTCTTCCTGCTGTGTGAGAATGTAAAGAGCCACTGACGTCAACTGCTCTGATCATACACAATACATACACATTCACATATATGTACATACATGTCGTGTATATGTGTGTATGTAAGTGACCTAGACAAACATGCGTGTAGTTATCTTTAGAGTGACCATCGCACAACTGCTCCAGTTTCACCCCCACCTCCAATTTGAAAAGCACGTGCTGCGCAGAAGAAAAAAAAAGCAAAAAGAAAATGATCTTGGCTCACGACGAACGGAAGCACGTTGTAAAAATCCGGTTTAAATGTGTTTTTTTTTTGTAAAACCGGTTAGAAAATCTTTTTGCAGCCAGCATTTTCAGCAGCGTGACCAAAGCAAACAATGTTTGAATGTGTTGACGTTGATTTATCAATGTTTATCATTTCAGCACATTTGCCACATGTCACATGTTCTTAGCACTCATTCATCTCTATTTATATATGCACGTTATATGTACTTATATAATAAGTGATCGTTAATCACTATAACTGGTTATTCAAGCGCCACCTTTCGGACAGACAAATTTGAATGGCGTGTTTGATAAAATTTGATAAACCGTGTTGTATTTTATTAAACAAAAATGAATTTTGTATTAAATAAAGTACATTTAACCAAAGCATCAAGTGTAATCGAGTGTAAATGACATTGAATTCTCATTATTCCAAGAAAAAAATCATCTTTATTCATTTATTTTGCAAAAAAAGGAATGTATTTTATTATTCACTTTAATTTGTTTCCTCATTTTTGTACTATTAAATGGAGTTCCTAAAAAGGAATATTATCATGAAAAAGAGATGCATTTTTTTCTGTTTCTGTAACAGAATATATATGTACATACATACATACATACATCTGTATTCGTGTAGGTATCCACATGACATTAAAAATACATACAAAAATACATTCATGTAAATGTGCATAGAAATCGCGTGACTATTTTCCTCAAACCACTGCTGCTGCTGCTGCTGTTGCAACAAAAAAAAAACAACGGCAAAAAGAAAATCGCCAGACAAAGCCAATGCTGGGTGGTGGTTTTCATTCGCCTCTTTGGCATTTATTTGGTTATACCAGCTGAAAATCGTACGAGTTTCAGGGGAAATGCTGCGCAGCAAACCAAAACTGCGGCGAAGAGAGACCAACAAAAAAGAGCGAATTGCATAGCAATGCCATTGCAACTGTACAAGAGAGAGAGCGAAAGCAAGGGAGAGAGCGAGAGAGAGAGGCAAAGAGAAAGCACGCACACTTCTCAACTCTGGAATGGGGAGGTGGGTAGGGGATGGATTGTGATGCTAAAAGGTCAAAGAGCATGTTGTTTACTGTTTTCGTCGTCGCTCTGCTTCTGTCGTTTGGGTTTGGCCATGAATGAAAGCTGCGACCGGCAAAAAAAATATGCACACACACACACACATATTTTTGGGTGTAAATATATACACACATCTACATTTGTAATAATGATGCGACTGTATTTAAGGTGCGGGCTCAATTAAAATATTAATTCTTTATTTCTAGCTAAATTGAATGCATTTCTATTGAGAATAGGCATAAATATGCTGGTTGCTTGGCTATTAAAACTTCAAACTCAGAATTAAGTGAAGAACAAACAGTGTAAAAATTATCAAATTATTTTCAGTGGAATTTCATTTATCATTATCACGAATAAATGCACACTGTCCGAAATAGCGATAAGGTTTTGTTTGCAACAGCACGTTTAACAGTGCAGCAAAACTCAGTTATCAGAGTTAAATAAGTCCAAATTCTTACAAAAAATACTTATTGTTTTTTTTTAAAGTTAAGTTTATTTTGTTTTGAACTGAATTAAATAAATAAACGCAATTAACTGTTGATTTGGTAAAGCACACTAAACGTGCATATTACCGACGAGCTACCGTTAATGATAAATGATAAACTATTACTGCAGTGGGGCATGCCACACGAACTCACGTCAGCTTCCGGGCCACAACAAAAAACCGCACCCCAGAAGTCAGCTCGACGCGTCATTGAAAATGCATCAACAATTGCCAAAGGCCATCGCTCGACTCAGCTGGTTGGTCGGTCGCAATCGGCCCCCCGTCACAACAAGAACACAAACTGAACAAGAACATATGACACATCACAACAGACACACACACACACACAGAGACATGACCCCGGGAAAGAAGAGGAAGAGCAAAGCGCAAGCAAGCAAAACTCGCATGATTTTCAGTTGGTATAATAAACCAAGCAGGCAAGCAAGCAAAGCAAAGCAGACAATTGAGTGGGAGTGTAAAAGAGCAAGCTGACTCACTTGCTGCTCCCCCCACAGAGAGAGAGATAGTGAGAGCTGGAAAGAGAGCAAGTGCGCAGCATTGTTTTTTTAAAAGAAATCACTTGATGCACGTGTGAACAGTTGAAAGGGGAAATTCAACGCACTGACTCAGATAAAGAAGAAGAAAAGCAATGAGAAACGAACATGTGTAATGTCTTTACTACTTTGTGCGTATTAACAGAATCGGATTGACAATTTGATCTAATTAAATATTTTGAAGGCTAAAGCAATATTTTCTCTTGTGCTCACTGTTTAAAATTGCAACCTGTGATGGTTGCTGCCTTATAATTTTTTTTTTCATTTTGCAATTGCAAACAAAATAATCAATATGTAAATAAATAAAACCCGTTGTTTCCCATGTGATTTCTATTTATACATTTGCTCGTTGCCATTGGCTGCAATTGCATAATGCAGTAAATCCATCATTGCTACTCTCTCTCTCTCTCTCTCTCTCTCCCTCGCAACTGCAAATTAAAAAGTGGGTCAACATTCCATTGTTTACTTCTAATTCTAACTTATTAAGATTTAGATTGGCATTGCCAGCATTGAAACATCTACAAGGAGTTGGGATGGGAAGAGGGGTGGTGCGGAGCTGCATAAGTATTTCTATAACGGACATTGATAAGGTGGCGTGACATTTGAGCCGCCACACCGGCAGACAAAGAGAACGAGAGAGAGTAAGAATGCACAAGTATGTGTGCATGTGTGTGTGTGACCTGTGTCAGCTGAGAGACGGGCAGCGTAAGTAAACTAAACTAAACACCTCCGTCATGCACAACGTAATTGAAATTTAAAAAAGCTTACCTGCTTTATTCGTAATGTTTTTTTTTTGTATTTAGCAGCAGTTTTGCGTCGTTGTATTTGAAATGCCGTTATATGCATTAAAAGAGACAGAGAGAGAGAGAGAGAGAGCGCACATGTAATAAACGTGAAAGCATAAATGTATGATTAACCATAGAAAATGTAATAGGTTTTTTTTTTTTGCAATTATAACAGTTTAATTTGTACATAACACACACACTGTAAGAACTTTTAATTGGTTTATTTAAGCACAATAATTCGTGTTTCTTTTAAATTTGACTTTCACCAATTTACACACAAATGCACATTTTTTGTTGTTTTTTTTTTATCCGTAGTTGCGTTTTGGCCAATTTAATGGCCTACTCACACACACACACACAGAGGAGAAACACAAACCCATTGGCAGCAATCGGAATTTCTTACTTACAGAAAGCTTTCGAGTTAACGTTCCAATTGCGTTTTAAGATTGCGTTTCTAGTAAGTATTTTAATTTCGCGTAAGCATTTAATGATCAGATCACTCACTGTTTCTATGTATATTTGCTTGTATGTGGTTGTTATATGCGACAGCCTCGACGCGTCCCACAACACAGTACAACGTTCTCAAAACACGTTGAGTTTGCTTCTGATACGTGTATAAAATGTCGCCGCTTTTGCCACGATTATTTTCACCGTCTGATTTCGACCACACATTCGCTCAGTCACACTCACGCAGACGGCCAAGCCAAGAGAATTTGACGCTCTCTCTGTCTCTTTGTGATGCGGTCGAAATTGGATTTATTACGTATTTCTTCTGCAGCGCATGTAGATGCAGTTAGTTGAGTCAGTACTTGAATTATTTGCTGTAACAATTTTTAATGTAAGGAATTAAATGTTTCGCTTACGAGATGCAGCGGCTTTCACTGTTATTTACACACGGCGCGTACCAAATTGTCTCTTTCTATTTTTTCTTGTTGCTGTTTATATCGTAACAGCATATCGATAAGTTACAACTATATATTTACGATATCTTTGTGTTGTTTGACAAATACAAGTAATATCGATACTTAGTGCATCATCATTTAAGGCACTAGAGAGTGAAAGCAGTAAATGCTGCTATCGAAATTATTAAGTCAGTTGCATCTCATTAAGTTTAGCGAAACTACTTCTAGTCGCATTGAAAAACTAAAACAAACGATATATCGATGTTTTGCGCGCAAAATTATCGAATTGTATAATCGGTTATTGTTGTACACACACGTCATGTGTGTATGTAACATCAACATTGTGCCTTGCATGCTGTGCTCTTCCATTGCCGTTGAAAATAGTGTATATCACGTGTTTTTAGCGTTGCCACACCAGCAAACCACACATTGAACGAATCAATTGGACTAAGTTTCTCATTTAACGAATTAGCAAGTACATCCACCTAACTGGAAACACACAGTGTAGACGCAAACCCAGTATTATAGAAACAGTTGGTTTTCAAAAAACACATTTTTAAACATAGCTTATACAAAATAATATTATTTGTGTTCATTATTTTGGCTCAAAGTATAAATCTCTGGTAAAGTCATGTACCAGATCCCACTCAGCACCAGCAACATAAATGAGAAACACTGCGTACAGCGCCCAAGCAAAAATGCCAGCCGATCGTCGTGCATAGAAATTGACCGTTAGACACCACCACAATTGGGTCACAATGGTGATCAGCACGAATATATAACAGTTATCGCCATTCTCGCCATACAGCCAAAAGTCGGAGCCCGGCTTCTGCGCATTCACATTGAACAGCAGAGCGACGCCCATGCCAACAACAATGCCTGCAATTACAGTGGGACAAACACGCATATTTGTGCATTTACAAATTAATATAAAAAACAATCAAAATTATGCTTACTAAAAAATGGACCCGCACAGATGGCAGCGTATGCCATTTTCTCATATCCCTGCTTGGTTAACGCAAAATTAGCCATCAGATCGATAGTCGCATTTGTTATCGAACCGAAGGTGATGTCCATGAAATTCTCGCTCAAATCGAAGACCACGGCCACAATCGAGTTGAGCATTTCGATTTCGCCAACGCACAAAGTGATTAGCACAACCGAGCTCGATACGCCCAGTGTGATAAACAGCTGTTTTGCATAACAGTTAACAGTTATGTGTATAACAGTTATGTGTACAACAGTACTTACCATATGATATGGCGGCGGCAAATCGGTGCGAGCATGCAGAAAAACACAGATTGCCATTGGAATCGTCAGGCACAAAGACCACTTGGAATAACTGTAGTTGAAGTCAATGTACCAACCACTGTACACACTGGCAAACTTGGCTACACAAAAAATGAGGCTAGGTTGAAATATGTGCTAAAAAAATAACATGTACAGTTGCGATCAAAATAATAGCACCACCCTCACAAGAAATGTGTTCAAATGTGCATATAATGAAAGTGAGATAGAAAAACCCCATCATTTTATTCACAGTTCTCAATGTTTTTATTCAAAATTTAGAAAATTAACTAACAAAATAATAGCACCACTTTTCAAGCGTTAACTTGTAATTATAAATAGTAGACATAAATAAAAATTTATTTACTTTCAGCCAATTGTCAATTAATGTTTTTTTTGCTTAATGTTAGTTCGAATATTTTTTTTTTTAAAACCTAACCAATTTACCGACTTTTTTATAGAATTTTCCATCCAATATAGTTTTTTTTTTATAATTTTGAATTTTCGGATTTATTTTGAATTCAATGATCGAAATAATAAATAATAACAATAATAATAATGTAATCAAATTAAAAGTGGTGCTATCATTTTTCGCAACTTTTTCTCACTCTTCCCTTCAAGTGGAAAAAAAAATATATAATACAAAAAATATATAAAATATATATATAACATAAAATTATTCTACCTTTAATTTATAGGAGGAATGCTTATGAATTTAATCCTATTAATATTTGCAAAAGTAATTTTTTTTTGTTACTTGTAGCAAAAAATGTCGTAGTTGTGCTATAAATGTATAATAATAATCAAACTGGGCAGATGCACCAGCTAAATGACTTCTAGTTGGCTATAATCAAAGACGATTTACGCAATTACAGATTTTTAATAATTCACAGTCTCTTGACAAAGACATTACAGACTAAAAAACTGGGTATAGTCAGTAGGGATAATGAAAAAGAATCAAAGCAGAAAAAACTATAGTTTCCTAGAGAAACACATTTTAAACTCGAAGAACACAAAAAGTCTCAGTCCGACAAAAATTAGAATTAGTGTTTACGGACTCAGATATAGATCAATAAATCTAACAGGTTTGCAGTGTGAGATAATAATCGATGTATAATCGATTATAATCGATAACACATACAGTGGACTGCCGTGATGACGATGAAGGGATTCGTCACAATCTGGGTGCAGTTGAGCAGCTTGCTCCAGCCGTGCTTGTATCGCTCATAGTCCACAACGGGCACAAATGCCGTGATGAGCACCAGAAACGGGGCCTTCAACACAATCAGTATCTTGCCCACATATCCACTCAGTTGCCAGTCCATTGCATCGATGGGATTCAGGGACTCGAAGAAGTCCCTCAGCAGGAACACGTTCTTCGCGTTGTTCGCATTGTGCAGAATTGTGCGCTGCGACTCAGAGTCCATTTGAGTTGGACGCTGGACATCGGTTCTGCGAGTGCTGAAAATATCCCTGGCGGGATTAGCATTCGACGGCTGTGGGCTAAAATATTGGGAATTACGTTTGTGAAAATTCATTATTTCATTCGACTCTAATTCAGCTAGAAATTCCATCTTTTTCTTCAGCTGCAGTTTGTGCTTCATCGAAAGTTTTCGACTACTCAATTCTTCGATCTCCACTCGCAGATCTGAGGTGAATACGATGCTATCAAAACCAAAAAATGCCAAAATCTTGGATTAGTAATACTCACTTTTAATGGTGTAGCGCATCAGAATGAGATCGGCTATATTTATCAACAGGTAGATGACATAAAGCGAGAGTAGAACTGCAAGGATTAAGTTTATTAATTTCGATTATTTTATTTTATACCAAATAAACTCAGTCAACACAAAAATATATATAAAAAGTAAAAAACAGTTTAGATTTAATTATAAATAAAATGTGAATGTAAAACAAGAACATTTTTTTAAGATTTATTAGATGTCGAGGGAAAACAGTTTGCATGAATTAGTTATAATGTCATTCACGGGACAAGATCAGAGTTCCTAATTACAGAAATAGTAAACGCTGAATTGATTACATGATAAAGTCGGTTGTAATCATTAAAGAGTACTCGAAAAGGAATAATTGGTCGAACAGCGACTAAGATAACCCAGAAATCAGGCAGAAATCGTGAGACGATCTTTTAAATTGGAAACAAGCTTTCAAGTTGAAATTCATGTACATTTTCTAACCCAATAGAACCAAATTCTAAATGCAAGCAATCTTCAGCTTCTAAATATAATATTGTTCCCGTTTAGACTTACTTATGCACTCCTTCTTGGTCACACTGTGCGCACTGAACATGATGTGACGCAACAGTTCCACGCCGAGCAGCAGGAATAGAAGATTTCGCACAGTGCTGTGTCCGTCCATTTTGAATGGCTTCAGATAGCAGATCATGCCCCCGCAGAGGAGCACAATGGTGAGAGCATTGCCGATTGTGCAGGTGAATATTGCCGCGTCCGCTCGGATTGGCATCAAATTGGCAATCAGGTCGGGCGATGAATTGGCAAAGGCCAACAAAGTGACGCCAGCTAAATATTCATTCATATGCAGCTTAATCGAGAGTATCTTCAAAATGGGCGTAAAGCTAAATAATATTAATATAATTAAATAAGTTAATAAATATATGCATTTATTGTATGTACTCACTAGGTATCCACAACGATGGAGAGGATAAAAAAGTAGATAATCGCCGCGATTGAGAGCAACAACATCACACAAGTCTCAGTTCTCAATTCGTGTATGTGAAAATAGCAATAGATCAACTCGAAATAGTTGAAATAACTAATAATCTCCTTGCAGTTGGGCAGCTCCCTGGCCATCGTGCAACGATAATCGAAGGGCATCCGCAGCAGACTGTGGCAACTCGTCTGTGGAAGGTGAATTCTAATTTCAACTTAAATGCATCCATGGATTACCTTTAACGTACATTCGACTTGAAGTACTTGAAGTGATCCTCTATCATGGACATATTTATAGCGCTTGATTTAATGCTAATATAAATCTTTATATTTAAATGCAAATTATTATGTTGAACAGTAAAAGCAAAGTCAAATTTCTATTTTGAAAGCTTTTTTCATAACACTTACAAGAAAGTAAATTCTACAAATTAAATTTTTAAACTTTTTTTTTGATCCACGAACTGCAACTATACGAGTAAGACAAAAGTTTTAATAGAACTGAAAGACGAGCCACTAACAATTAGGGGATATGAATCATTATAAGTGGAGTATTTTATTATTACAAGTTTAAAGAAAAAAAGTAGAAAATTCCTTGTGTAGATAATCAGAGCTTGGAACAATCAACTTTGCTACTTATTGTTTATGTAAGAAAATTAAAACACGCCTAGTTCTACGATCAGAGGGAGAGAGAGAGAAGGAAGATTTTCTGGTAAAATTCTACTACGCTAAGTAGGTAAGCTATTATTTGCAGTGATTGAATATGCTACGCTGCTTCGCAGTTTTTCGTCTTACTTTTGCTACTGCTACGAACTTTAACATAGCAATAGCAGAGCCAATAGCAAAATAAAACTGAAAATAATGCGCTTTTCATCTGCTTAGCTCTGTCAATTGCAAGAGCAGAAAAATATCCATTGTGCTCTATGTAATTATATCAAAAAGAATAAGAGCAAAGCGAGAGCAAAACGAGAGCAAAGCGAGAGCAAAGCGAGAGCAAAGCGAGAGCATAGCGAGAGCAAAGCAAGAGCAAAGCGAGGGCAAAGCGAGAGCATAGCGAGAGCAAAGCGAGAGCATAGCAATCGAACTGTGCAACTTGTGCTATTGCTATAAATAATATTTGTAATATTTGGTTTTGCTCTGTGCTGCTATCGAAGCTCAACTAGAGCTGCTATCATTCATGCATTTAGCAATAGCAAATCAATATTTCTATTTATCTTGCTGCTTTTGAGTAGTCAATTTAAACACTGACTGTGACAAATAGCAGAAATGGTTTTTTACAGATGCGATGGTATCCGGAAGAACCTTGTAATGGGCAGACAGCTTTCACGAGTAGAATACAATTAAGATGTAAAACACACAGATAAAATATGCTTGTCAAACTTAGGCTTAGGCCAAAAACATCAATAAATTAAATAAGTGAAACAAAAGTTGAAAGTTTCGCTTTACAAATTGTTCGAGTTTTATTTAAATGCTTTCGCTTTTTAAGAACTGTATAATGTGTGTGTGTGTTTGTGTGTGTTATTTGGCTACAGGACCCCAACTCATTGTCCCTGTCCATTTCCCTCTTGCGTAAACATTTTATGATATACTTATGTATATTTATTTTTTGCTGTCATTTATTAATTTTGGTTGTAAGTACCTACGGAAGGGATTCTTCTCACTTGTTTTTTTAGACTTAGACTTTTGTATTTTTTGTTTTTTTTTTGTTTTTATATTTATTCTTAGATTCATTGTGTTTTGTGTTTTGTTTTTGTTTTTTTTTTAAGCGATACTATTTTGGTTCAAGTCCTTGTGTTTTATGTACATATTTAAACTAATTTAAATGCTATAAATTACTAATGTTGTTTTTGTTGGTTTTCGACATTTGAACGAATATAAGACGAATATAAGTACATAGCAGTGTTTGTGTGTGTGTTTTTTTTTTGTTTTTGTGTGTTACAATAAATAACTCTATAATTATAAGAATGCCTTAGGTGCTAACAAATACATACATACAAAGCTTAGCAGCTGATCTCTCTCGCTATATATACCTATATAATATACATACATATATATATATATATATATATATATTGTGTATATATTGTGTATATATGGTGTAATTAACTATCATGCATACAGATTACAGATTACAGTTTTACAGATAACAGTTTTACAGATTACATTTTTATAGTTTACAGTTATAGTTTATGGGCTATAGGCTATCTAGGTTAATGGCTACAGGAACTGGAACTAGAGTGCCAGGGGCTAACTTGTAAAGTTATAGCTGCGCACCGCTCGACCCGGCGTGACCAGCTCCACTTTGATATTAGCGGTCGCCGTCACCTTGGTGGTGTTGCTATCCGACAGCGTCGTCTCCACTGTCACCTCCGGCTGCACCACAATGCTCTGCAGCTCCGGCCCGGGTCCATAGCTGCCGAGCGGTGTGTGTGGCTGCGAGGCCTTGTGATACGATGGTGGTGGACCCGCATATGTGCAATTCGAGTGGTTGTGCTGCGATTGTGGTTCACGTTCACGTTCACGATCGCGTTCACGTTGCTGATAATTGTTAATGTTGTTCATATAATGATTGTTCAGATTGGGATTGTAATTGTGATTGCCATGATTGTTGTGATTGTTGTGATTGCTGTGATTGCTGTGATTGTTGTGATTGTTGTGATTGCTGTGATTGTTGTGATTGTGCGTTGGCGTCGACGGCGCACTCCAATCATTGTGCATTTGTATGGACGAATTGCTGGACTTCCACGATTGCGGCTCCTCGGTGATTGTCGTCAGCGATGGATCATTGATGTTCACATCCTTGTGATTGTGATGCGCCTTGTGGCAGTTGTTCGAGTTGGAGTTGCGCGACGAGCCTCGCGTTCCATTCACCGTATACGATTTATTGGAGCGCTTGCTGCGCATTGGTATGGGTGACGGAGTCGATATACGATCGGTGTGCTCCAAAGGCACCAGTTCAGCCTCGGGTCCCAGCATGCTTAGGATTATGGGAAACACGAACAGACTGTTGCAGGCGCCCACACAAAGCACAACCAGCAGCAGCCAGCAAAAGTGACGTATGACAAACTCAAACGGCGATGTGGACAACATAAATACAGCCATGCCAGAGGTGAGCATGCCGTGCACCAAGGGACCCAGTGACAGCTGCATGGCCAGATGAACGCGCCGCTGTCGATTGCCCACCGAAGTCATAAAACCCTGCAACAATCAATCAATAAATGTGAGAACTCTGCTTGCCGCTTTGCACAGGCACCGAATGAAATGCTTACCAGTGTGATGTGAACATTGAAGCAGAGCATCATGCCCACGCCGAGTATTAGGATGACGGCTGGAATCGCGGATAGCTTAATGCCGAGCAGGCTCATGGCGCCAAAGATTTGGGCGAGCGAGGCCAG
Source organism: Drosophila hawaiiensis (assembly GCA_037043685.1). Classification (NCBI taxonomy): domain Eukaryota; kingdom Metazoa; phylum Arthropoda; class Insecta; order Diptera; family Drosophilidae; genus Drosophila; species Drosophila hawaiiensis. The sequence continues at coordinate 82,379 of JBAMBA010000179.1, read as the reverse complement.
CACAGTGACGATGACGAGAACGGCGGCCGAAACGGACAGCAGCAGCAGCGAGACCAAAACCAAGGCGGCCAACAAAGCACAGGCCAGGATGAGGGCCAGCGAGGAGCGCAACGTCATATACTGTTCCCAAAAGATAAACGGTATGCCTAAAACAGAATGCAAATTGGAAATTTGTGATTAATAAACAAGAAGATTCGTTTCGATCAGTGCACACCCACCTGAGGGATAGTTGGGCAAACCGTATCCTTCAAACTTGACACTCAAATCCCGTATGTGGCCAATTAGTGTCTTGATCTCGGACGTGTCCGTCAATCCGTGCAGATAGAACGGCATCTGTGCGTAGACCAATGGCAGACTTTTCGGTATCTTCAGATCGTATTCGTTGGGCGCATGATAATACTGACGCGGTTCCGGATAGAGTTTGCCCTAAAAGAGAAAAAAGAAAGAATAAATTAAATCAAATTTACTTGAAGTCATTATTTATGGTGCTCACCTGTGAGGCGCCATAGGCAAAGACATCGTTTGTCGCCCAGGCGGACAGATAGTTGTAGAATGCTTTGGGATTGATGATGCCATCGCCGTTCACCAGCCGATTCGATTCGACGAGACTCTTGTCCACCGGATTGTCGACATAGCCCGTTTGGACCATCAGCTTGTAGGCGAGGATGGCATCACTGCTGGCATTCGGATACCAGTTCTCCTTCGTGATCCGACCATCGCGCACCTCCTCGTCGAAGATGCGCTGCAAGTTGGTCAGCCAGTCGCGGAAGAGGATCAGCCAAAAGTCCGGCAGGCCACCATTATCATTCTTGATGACATGCGGCACCCGGACGTAGGCCTCATGATAATCACAGAGCAGCTGCTGCTGTGTCGGATACTCAAAGTTGCCCTGGGTGACCGCATACATCGAGTAGAAGCCAAAGAGACGCGTCTGTGCATCCAGAAACTTGTGCTCGTTGCTCTGCTTGGGCACCAGATCGATAATGTCCAAGCCATCCTGCAATGATGTCGCCTCATACAGACTAAAGATGACGGCGCACAGGAAACCCATCACGGCCAGAAACTTAACCCAGCTGCGCATGAGAAACGGCGTATAATACTTGTAGGCAAAGCTGGCCAGCGAGAACGAGGGCAGCGAGGAGCCGCCTCTGATGATGCCCGTTGAACGCGATTCCAATAGTGGATTCTGTGCCAGTTGCTGTTGTGGCTGCTGTTGCTGCTGTTGTTGCTGCTGCTGCTGTTGCTGTTGTTGCAACTGTGCAGCTGTGCGATTGTTGTTGCAATTCTTCAGGTGGCGTCCACTTCGCATATTATTGTTGTTCATGTGCTTGGGTTGCTCCTTCCACACGGGAAAGCAACAGCAAAAGATGTCCGCTCGTCCGGCGGTGCGTCGCCGCAAATCCAACGAGATCATCGCTGGGAAAACGAGTAGAGCCGCCGCCAAATTGAAGCACATAACAATCGCCGCCTGCAGGCAAAACACTTTCAGCGCCGGCACTGGAATGAAGACGGCGGCAAAGAAGGAGCCAGCCGTGCTGCACGCACTGAACAGTATGCTCGGTCCGACCTTCTTGAGGATGAGTTTCGTTTGCTCCTTGCGATTGCTTTCCGCATACGCCGCCGTCAGCATAAAAATGTGATCTACACCGAGGCCAAGTGCCAGAAATGGCACCACCTGTGTGCTGGCCGCATTAAACACAATGCCGAGCAGAGCACACAGACCCAACCCAGCTGCTGTGCTGAAGCACATGAGCAGGACACCGGCGACGCCAACACTACTCTGGCCACGGACAGGATCACGCCAGCGCAGCAGCGTACAGAAGGCATAGAGAACGGTGGCAGCGACACCAATCACAATGCTAACAGCCGACGGATGCGAGAACTTGGCCAGAATGTCATCCAAGGTGGCCGAGCTGAACACAAAGATGTCATAGTTGGCCGCAATCCGAGACTGTTTGCGCAGCAGCTGTTCCACCTCGCGCGAGAAGTTACGCTGCCAGGCATTAAGGACCTCGGCGGCCTTCTGCTGTGACCAGCCGATGTGATGGACCTTGTAGTTATCCTGCCACTGATCGTACATCTCCTTCTCGGTCATCAGTTGCACCACCGTCTGCAGCGCTTTGGCCTTCCTCAAATGGCCGCTGCGATTGCGCTGTGCTCCGCCCACAATCAACTGTTCCGGCCAATGCATATGCTTCGTTGCATAGCCGTAACAGCCACCGGTGAGTATCGCACCAATGTCGGGTGGCTGCTGGCTGTCCTTGTTGGGCGCCGTATCCGGGCAGTGGGGATGCTTGGGATTGAGGCAGGGCTTCTCCATGTAGCCACTGCTGATTGCCGCACGCTTCATATACTGTTCGACGGTGTCGAAGTCAAAACTGGTTTTCTGATCGGACATGTGCTGTTTCATGAACTGCATCACACCTGTTGGATTTAGGGTGCTCCACATAAGTCGCTGATTGAGGCCACTGCAGGCAGAGAGACAGAGACCGAGACAGAGACAGGGAGACAAATTAGTGATTAATGATCAGACACGATAATCTTGACAGATAGAAGTACATACGGTATATAGGCTGGAGTTTCGGGTCCCAACAGTTGACTGCCCTCCCAGAAGCAGTCGAGTGGCGTTATTATCGAGCATGGTATCAGATGCTTAAGTATTTGCTCAATATAATAGTGTCCTTCGAAGCTGGGCGTTGTCGGCTTATTGCACATGTCCCGCAGGCCCCATTCCGTATCGAACATGTGCACCTTGACCGCTGTCGCCTTGACGAGCACCTCCAGATGGGAGAGCAACGCTTGCGGATGCAGCACAGATGCGTTCGGATCGTGTGCCGTCTGTAGGATCAGCTGATGCGTCGATGACTCATCCTCACCGATCGTCTTCTGCGAGTAGGCCAGTTCCGATTCGAGTCGACCGCCCTCCTGTATCCACGCTGATGCACCTTCGAGTGTATCTGTGCGCTTTTGAGGCCCACACAAAATGTGCTTAAAACCAAAATGGCCACAAATAGCACCTTGCCCGCATGCTTCTGCACGGAGCTGCCGAGCGTTTCGAGGTGGGATTGGAATACTGAACGCAGATAGATTGCCGTGCGGTTGCCACGCGCCTTGCCCTGCAAGCGACCAGAAAAATTTCAAATTTTTATTTGTTTTTCTTCATTTTTTTTTTTGGTGTGTTTTATGCCATAAATAAGGCATTAAAATTATAACGAAACAGCGTGTGGTCCCAGGAACCACAGCCATATAATTTATATGTGTGTTTCTTCTTTATTTTTTGTCTTCTGTAACATCACAATGAAGCCATCATCATCATCATCATCATCATCATCATCATCCCAACCCAGCCCAACTAACAAAAACGTCGACGTCGACGGCGCAGCTGCAACCTATAATCGTCTGTTTGGCAATTGGCAGCGCTGCTCTTCAGTTAAGTTAAGTTAAGTTCGTTTCAGTTCAGTTCAGTTCAGTTAAGTTAAGTTCGGTTCAGCTGAGGCCACACCATAAGCTGTGGCATCTCTCTCTCACTGGCTTTCTCGTCGTTGTCGTTGTCGTTGTTGTTGTCTTCGTCTTCGTCGGCTGCACGGAAATTGAGACCCAAATAATGAGGAGCACGCTAACGTCTCAATCGAACCTGAACCTTTAACCGACCAGTCATCGCACGGTGGGCCACACTCAATTATTGACTTTTGACTTTGATTGATTGGTGAAACTTGTAAATTTTATTTGTACATTGTTATTTGCATTAATTGCCTAATTTACTCTTGAAAATTAAAATGCTTGCGTTCCACTTGTAAATCTAATTTATGATCAATATTTATTGCTGGAAACATTATATTTTTCTATGACAAAAAAATCACAAATGAATGATTTTAATAATCAAATTAGATGAATACCTCACGATAAGCTGTGATTCATATTTAAATTAGACTTCTTTGACTTTAGTGACATGAGTTTTTAGTCCAAGTTTAATTTTAGAATTGCAATCCAATTGAAGGCCAACGTTTGAAACATTCTCGAAGCTTTTACACGCTGCTGCCACTGTGCCGCTTCAAATGTTCTGGCAACATCGCGAGGCGACGCGACGCGCCGCACCCAGCCGCCACACACAAGCACAGAGGAGGGGCGGAAGAGGAGGAAGAAGAACAAGACAGACATTCCAAGCAGAGCATAAAACGTCTCAATCTGTAGATTGGGCTTTGTTGTTGTTATTATTGTTGCTGTTGTTGTTGTTGTTGTCTTCTTCCCTCAAAGTCTGTGTGGCAAACTCCTTTTGCTTTTATCGCTTTTCACAGATTTTCCGCCAGTAAAATGGGGCTCAGCGTTTAGGTCTAAATCAAGTTTTCTTTTCTGTTCTTCTTTTTTTTAGGTTTTTGTTTCGTGTTCACGCAGCAGAAGCAGAAACATTATTGTTGTTGTTGTTGTTGTTCTTTTGAAAAAGCTTAAAAAATGACTTAAGTGGCTTTGACTGCAGGGAAGACGGCTTTATTGTTGTGCAGTCAGTTTATGACTACCGTTAACACAGAGAGGCGACCAAATGGAAAGCATACACACAAAATAAAATAGATTCATAGCAAAGCTGGTATTCAACTAAGTATTGAAATTAATTATAATTATATATATATTATATATAATTAATAATTATTTAAATAAATAAAAATGACAATGAAAAGTGACAGTTATGCGTTGAAATGTGTGCTAGCAAAATATTTTATTAATTTTCACTTATTTATTTTTAATTAATGTGCTTGAAGCAATTGTATTTTTGCCATCGATTGCAGTCCACATTAAATAAATCAATTGTGTTTGAGATAACTCGTATCATGTTTATCAAAATTCGGACAATTCTAGTTAACAATTTGCTCATTTTTTGTATACCCAGTTAACAATTTGAGCACATTTCTTCTCAGTGTAGCGGCGCTGCGGCTGCGCGGGAGTCAAAACCATAAATAAGCCACGCCAAAAGGTTGCCTGCGCTTTGAAGTTATGCGTGGCATTTCTTGTGGGTGCGCCACATAGAGACAGATACAGAGAAAGAGACACAGAGAGGGAGAGAGAGAGAGAGAGAAACGGATAGAGTACGACACTTCCTGCCGCTTAGCTATGCAGCATTCGTTGACGTCGTCATTTCCGCAAACTTCAAAAACTCGAAAGCGACTTTGACTTTGTCTCTATTAATTAAGTCATTGGCGGCAACAGTTGTTGCTGTTGCAACTGCGACGGCTGGCAACGGCGTCGGCGGCGGCGTCTCTTTTAAGCTGCGCCGCATGTGGCGACTGCGCCGATTGCAATGTTCGTGGAATTTTTTCCATAATTTGTTTGTGTGTGTGTGTTTTTTGTGTTTGTGTTTTTGTGTGTGCCTAAAAGAATGTTTTTCCCTGGGCACACAGCACAAGCTGAATAAAAAAAAGTAAACCTAAACAACACAAAACAAAAAAGAGATGCACACACACACACACACACAATTCTCAGAAACTTGCAAGAAGGCGCAACAATGTTGTAATGCCGCAGGTCGCCGCAGCAGCAGCAGCAGCAGCAACATCAACTAAAAATAAACATAATCTAGATTTGGCGACTTGCAGTGCAGCTCAAACTGTGAGCGCGATTGAGCCATCACAGCGCGGCTGCTGCTGTTAACGCTTGTCAGCTTCCACCTTGCAACACCCCCGTCCCCCTCTCTCTCTTTCCCTCCCTCTCTCTCTCTCTCTCTGTTTTATCGACAACAAGCTTGGCCAAATGTTGCCTGGCCATGTGACATACCATCAATCTTGTGCCTGCACTTCAAAAATTACTAACACAGTATTAACAAAACTCCCAAAAGTTGTCTAGTTATATATTTAAATATCTAACGGTATTTGTAAATTACATTTAATAAATGTACAAATTACATTTGAAAAAGCTTAGCTATTAGTTTTTATTTGTATTAATATTTTCCGCTTTTTTTATTTCATTTATTTTTACGAAGTAGAACAGAATAAAATATTTTTGTGACGGTCAAAATTTGTCTTGTTAATTTAACAGATATTTATAGAAACACCTTTCGAAAAAGAATAGTTATTATTGTTTCCTTTTTTAAATAATACTTATGTTTCTTATGTTTTTTTTCTATTTTCAAAATATATAAGATACTTCTAAGAAGGTATTTTTGTAATTGTTAACTCTTTAAAAACTTATCTCGTTAATCAAGGAATTGTTTATAAAAATTGCTTGTGAAAAAGCACAGCTAATATTTTTTATTTTTATAAACAGATATTTATTTTAATTTTTATTATTTTCTTCTTCGAAATACATAATATATTTCTAAGAGTTATAAACAATTAATCTCTTTAGAAAAATATTATCAATAATAATAATGAATAATTTGTTAGAGAGAAAACTAATTTTCTTTCTAACTTTCAAGACAATTTCAATCTTAGAGTTTACTAAATTCCAGAGCATTTTTTTTTTGAGTGTATAGCTGTTGTTGTTGTTTCTGGTGTTCTGCTGGCTGCTGGTTTGAGTGCTGAACTACACCCGCAGCTGCTGTCGCTGTCGCTGCCAACGTCGACGTCGAAGTCGCGTCGTGAGGAAATGTCACAAATTGATTTATGGCCCCTGCCTCAGTTTGCTTTCATGTTGTTTGTTGTTGTTGCTGCTGATGTTGTTCCTGCCTGCTGCTTCTGCTGCTGCTGCTGTTGTTGTTGCTTTTGCATTTACTCTAAAGCATTTTCTTTGTAAAGAAGGTCCACCAAGCTGAGACGACAACTGGGGAAACAACTTCATTAGAAATGCACATTTTGGTCCTAATCCGAAGCGTTTGGCTAATCCCACAGCTCACAGTTTGAGATGCACTTTGCAACGCCGCTGTGCCGTGTCGAATGCGAGACAGAGACGGCAACTCACCGCCGCTCGACACCGACAGGTGCATTATACAAAATGCCTTTGAACTAAATCACTCAAAAAATACAAGAAACACCCAATTTCAAGTCGAACCAGCTACTCGCTACTTGTGAGCACCTTTTTTTTTTAAATTGATATTCAATGGAGAACAACAGAAAGTAAATAAATACATATAACAGTTGCTAAGTTGAAACAAATTGTTTTCTTAAATCAAGTAAAATAAATAAAATAATTAACGCGAAATAAATTGAGAATGAATTGTTGTTTTTTAATAAATATGAATAACATAAATACATCGAATATATTCAAATGTTTTAAACTTAAGAGAACTAAGAATTACTTCAGTGAACTATTACATACTGGATTTACGGATATTTCAATTTGATTTGTTGCAGTGTATCCATCCATCTAACCATTGCATAGAAAGCCCAGGCGCACTAATCAATCATAAAAAAAGTTCGTAGCCAGACTGACAGACAGGCATAATTTAGCCAAGACCCAGACAACCCCCCACGGTCTTTCGACTACTTAATTACACGGCACATTAAAAGCGGCTGGTCCCCAAAAAAAACTTTTCCATGCCAAAGCAAAGACGCATATGGATATAAAAACTCCATGAGCGTATTGGGTGCGAGAGAGCCCAGTTATAGTTGTGCCGCAATAAAAATCAAATTCAAAACTATACTTTAAGCATAAAATGAAACTCAATACATAAAGACGTGACGGACCACCCAGTTCTCTGCATAATTACAATGCGAGTGTGTGGCATATAGATAGTCATAATTATCCATACTTATAGAAATGCCATTTGGTGGCCAGTTATATATCCGTATAAGCTTCGCTTTGTTCCACTTGCTTAATGGCATTGTCAGCGTTAGAGACTATTCAAATATTGCCTTAATAATTACCCTGTGACAATCTATACACATATTTCGATGGGGTATAATGGGGTATAAATATATATATTCCTAATCAGTATCAAAGGTCAAGGTAAAGTTGATATCGGAAAATAGTTTACTTCATATATATATAACTGCGAATATCAATACAAACAATTAAAACCACTTTTGTATAGCTAAAGCCTTCAAGTTGATATATAATATATCCCGATATATTACTGATTATCATTTAACATTTCTTAAAGATCGAATAAGCAACGCAGATCAAGTTTATATAAAGAACACTCCCCGTTTTATGAATATCGATACAAATCGATAACAAATATCAAACAATACATAATCGTAAAGAAATTTTTTTTCAATTGATATACATATATAAAATATACGTATTTACTTCATTATATTATATTTCATATTGAGCAAACTGCTAATAGCCAATCGATAAATATTTAAAATCTGGCTTAAGGGTATCTTCGAGTCGAGCTCTTTTTTTTCGTTACGTTCCCACATAAGTCATTATCATAATCACATAAATAATCAGCTTTATGCTCAGCATTATGCATGTCTAGTTATAAGTCTTGTTTACGACTTTCCATCAATATTCAAATATATGTATATAGAGTGAAAGATTGATGTATAAGCGACACTATGATAAGGTTGTCTACATTAAATATTTGCCTTAACCGTTAAGTTTATTGAGAACAAAGACAGACAGCCAATAAATTAATATAAGACTTTCTCAAAATGAGACGATTTAAATTTAGATAATTCGCATGGAGTTGGTGAAACCGCTGCCGAATCTCAGGCCCGTAACAATGACAACGATATCGTCTTTACAAACAATGCCAACTTGATGACCATTCAGATTTGATTGACGAGCGATTTGATCATCGCCGGAAATTAAACTAATGATCGGACAAGGCGCTCTATAATGACTCAAAAGGAGCGATGAGTAACCCGTGGGGCGGTGACCACAATAATTGCTCTAGCATTAGTCCTGATCGCTGCATTCACAGAGGACGAAATAAAGGCGCGATTCGCGTCAATTATTTGGCCCGCGGTGAGTTCTGAGCACAGTTTAGCGGACCAGTCGATAGCTTTAGTTTCGCGACATACTCGAGTCCACATACACCAACGGATAATCATGTCGGACAACATTACACAATCGGCAACAACATTCGCATTCGCCTCATCAGACAGTTCCGCTCGGTTACGAGGTTTCTTAGTCATCGACTCGAGCTTTTGGGTGGCACTGATGCAATGGCAATAATCTTAATCTGCTTCCCCTCTTTCCACAACATGAACGAGACAAAAATCATATTTTAGTCAGAATTAACCCATTCTACTACCACATCGCGTTTTCCTAAAATTGGGTGGAACAAGATTTGAAAGGACTCCAACTGGATGCATTAATAAATATCGCAATTTGAGTTGTCAGATTACTCAGTTAGGAAGTCAGGAGCAGCAGCAGAGTATGCATTCTGTAGATTCTCCCTCTGACTGATCCTTGCAACTTCTGCAGAAAGCTTGGAGTCTATTGGGAGTCTTGGAGTTTATGAGATTACATATGAAATCTTTTCTTTTATAAATAAGCCAAATTAGCTTAAATCACAGCACAGTCACAAGATGTTGTTTGCAACATATTTTGCAATTTAAATAAAAGTGGCAAAAAAACTCTGATGTCTCTCACGTAAATGTGTGCCATAAACCGTTTAGCTCCCATTAAAGTTATTTGCCGCCCGCCCAAAGACGTTCTTGAATACACAATTGCGGGCATGTGCTGCTGGCACATACATACATAAATGCATGTCCGTTTTCAATTTAAGTTGTTATTTCGACCATAAAAAATTCAAATGGAAAATTAGAAGAAAAAAACAACGTAATAAAATCTTTTATATGAATAATTAAAGTGTGCTTAATTTAATTGAAGTTCGGGTAAAGGCTACAGTTCGATTTATTAGACATGTATTTGTTGTGATGACAATTTATGAAGCATTTAAGCGCTCTTGTCACACTGTGCAGGCAGCAGAGACAGCTTTTCTCCCGTTGCCTCAAAGAGCCCGCATAAATGGTTATATGCATTTGCATTATGTGTGTGTTTGTGTGTGTGTGTGTTTGAGTGAGAGTGGACCACACACAATGCACATATTTAGTACACGGTGCTTAAGGAAGGAACCAAGTTTCACGGCTAGGCGAGCAATTAAAATAAAGTAAACGGCCGAATGACGACGCATGCAAATTGTCATTTGACGGCAATTTATGGCGCCTCTTAAACGTGACCAGCAAGCGTTCAAGCAAATTTTGTGTTTTTTTTTTTTTTTGGCATAACACGCTCGCGATCTCCATTCAATGAAATCGGCTACAAAAATAAAATGTAAAACAAATCAATGGTTGAAGGTCGCTGAGGCAGGCAGCAATTCGCAGCTGTTACCAGGCAGACACCTTTACCGTTAACACAGCAAAAACAACAGCAGTGACCGTAGCCAGCTGAAGAGAGTCACAGCGTTCCAGCACTTTTTTTCTTCCTCTTTGCTCCCATCTTCTTTGCCTTTGACTTTAGTTTCAAAAGCTTTTGTACTGTTTAGTTTTGTTTTGTTTTTTTTTTTGTCGTGGGCGAAATCATAAAAGAAGAGAAAATAAAACATACTTCAAATGGCGGCTGACATAAAAATGCAGCAATAATTTTTAAATTACAACTTCACCTGCGCCGCCAAACCAAAAAAAAATAAATGAAAATAAAAATAACGCTGCCTGTGTTGCTATGCTTTGCTTTTAAGCAATTTAATTTCTTTATTATTTTCATACGAAACGCGGCCCAGAGATACCGACACACACACATAGAGAGACAGAGAGAGGTCTGTCCGTCTGTCTGTCTGTCGGTCGGTCAGGTAGCCAAGGCGGCCACGTCGCTCAATTCTCATTGAGACAGAGACACAGGTACACACGCACCGAAGAAACCGAAACCGAGCCCGCTGCCCAAAAACCGAACTCGAACCCGAACCCGAAACTGAGATCTCAGATCTGAGGCAAGGGCGAAGTCAAACTTGGGCCCTACAAGATACATATATGTATGTGTTAGTGTGTGTGTATGCAAGTGTGTGTATCCGTCCGTCCGTTTGTCCGGTCTGTCCGTTAACTGCTTTTTCAGTGAATTCCGTGATTATTGCTTGAATGTTTCTTTCCGGTACTCGCCTCGCTCTTTGGCCACACGGCCTCTGCTGCCTCTGTCTTTCTGTCTCTCAGTTTCTGTTTCAGTCGCTGTGGCTGTGTCTTAACACTGAAGCTTCTGTAACTGTCAGTGTTGCCCCCCTTTTTGGCCATTTAATAGCCAAACGTAGCTAAAGTGCACTTTTGTTCATTTATTATATTTTTATGCAAATAAAATTGTCAAGCCTAAAAGCATAATAACACTTGCCAATTTTTCTCTGCATTTTGTTGACTTTCAAATGCTGGCAACACTGGTCGCAATCGCAGTCTTAATACACTCCTCAAGCCTCTGTTTCTCTGCTTCTCTGTTGCTGTTGCTATCTCTTTTTCTGCCCAATGTCATTGCGTCGTCTGCTTTTGCTTTGGTACCTTTTTCGTTGCTGCTGCTGTTGTTGTTATTGTTATTGTTGCTTTTATCAGCTTCTCTCGGTCTCTCGGCCGGCCGGCCCCGTCCATCCGTCTGTCCGTCTGCCTGTCTGTCCAGCCGTCCACTTTGCTGTGTGTGGTCAAGTTAATGTCTTCATAATTCTTTTGATTTTTTTTACGTCTTACGTTCGTTGCTCGTTGTTTTTGTTGTTGTCCTTAGTGTTATTGTTGTTGTCGCTGTTGTGCCCCGTTGCTGGGCCATGCCGCTGATGAAGACAATAACAGTTTTATGTGCGGACAGTGAGACAGAAGAGGTAGGGCCCGGGTCCCGTCGTCTCGTAACCGGGCCTAATGAAGCTGAGTGAAAAAAAAACACACACATAGACATAATTCGACTTCCAACCCCCCCCTGCCGCTCTCTACAAATAAAGTTATCTCTCTCTCTGCCCCTCTCTCTCCCCCCGTGTGGTGTTGGTGTGAGGCCTCAAAATTGAGCTGTCAATTGTTTGGGGGCAACGTGTGGGTGCTATTTGGGGCACTGACACGCCATCATGTGTGTGTGTGTGGGTAGCTGAGCATTATTATTTTCTTTTTTTTGGGTTATTTTTAGTTTCAATTGTGGGAGGAAGGGGAAATGCGCTCAAAAGTGTAAGAAGATTATAGGTCAGACAGGATCAAAGCGACATATCCAATAGTTTATGAGTTTGTTGGCGTTAAGTTAAATAGAGTATCCGTCTGGAGCATATATTCAATTTAACTGAATCATAATATGCATTTATTATCAACTGGTTTATCAAGAATTTCATTTCGAGCTTCGTATGCTTTTCAATCTGAACTCAATATTGAAACAAAGCGAACAAAACAAACTGAGAAATGCCAAGTTCAAATCAGAGCCGCACCAAATAAATATTATAATCAGAAGATAAGATCGGCTGATAAGATCTCATGCAACAGCAGGTGTAACTCACATAAATCAGTATCACACGTTGCCCCAATATTTGTTATAGACCTGAATGGGGACAACCACCGACAACACAAAATAAATTATAATAAATTTGAGAAAAAAGTGATGAAATGCAGCAAATAAAAGATACAAAATTAGCAGAATTAAATCATTTTATAGAAATTATGCGATTCAATATGAATTTGTCATTTGCTTTCAAATAAAATATATAAATTGACGCAATTTTATTTTTATTATATGAATACAGGTTACAAACACAAACAGCTCCAAAGAACCCAGAAGGGAGGAAAAAGATCTGAGAAAACCGAGGGGCGAGTCTCAAGTGGAAAGAGCGAGAGAGAGGGCGTGAGATTGAGAGGGATTGAGAGAGAGAGAGAGAGTGTGTGTGTGCAAACTAATCCTTGAGCAAACACACGTCCCACTTTAAGCAGAAAAGATACCTGCATAAAATGCTCTCAGCGCTCAGCGCTCAGTTCCAAGCGATGGAAGTCGAGCCGAAAGTGCCTTCCAAGAAGAGCAGAAGGAATTAATATTGCTGCTGCTGCTGCTGCTGCTGCTGTTGTTGTTGTGAATGTGTCGATGAAGATATCTCACGCCTACGAAAGCATTTCCGGCTTACGTTTTAACAGCGGTGAGCGAGGAGAGAGCAATGAAAGAAAAACAGAAAGAGAGAGAGAGAGAGAGAGATAGCGGGGGTGGGTGGAAAACGAATGGAAGTACTCGGCTCTTAACAAGTTAACTGTAATTTAAATGTAAGAGAAGTGTTGAAACCTTAAGATAAAGAAAGACAGAGAGAGAGCGTCAGATAAGGGCGGCTAGATGTGAGGCTGCTGTTGTCCTTTAGTCCTCTATTTGCAGTTCTTAGAAAGGGTGTCAACCCTGTCAACAAACTGACTATCGCTGAAGAGTTGATGAAAGGCGTGTACAAAGTGCATTGAGTCAATACGTGGAAAGTGGGCTGATCTTTGTGCTTGGACAAAATATTCTATATAAATTTAGAAGTACTTGCTACACTCAGAAAAAAGATCGTCCTGAATTGTAGAAAATCGACATACTCTTGGCGCCCAGCCACAAACCTTTGATATAAAAATATAAAAAAGTCTTCCTAAGTTTAATCCAAAGTTTTCGTAAATCTAGTAATTATTTCTATAAGCAAGAAAATCGTTCCAACTTTCAGGTCGATTATGTCTGTAGAATCTTCAATCACAACTTGCAATTTCTCTTTAGCTATTAAATAAAATCAATTTTCGAATTATTTGTGGATTTATTGATGTTTAATTTAACATTTAACAATGCTTTCATTGGAAATAGTTTGATAAGGAAACAGAAATGCAGATACTTTCCCCATTTCCCCATTTTCGCATTTCAATATATTTCCTTATTTTTTTGTGCAGGCTAAGCAAACGTTTCAAAATTGTTTAACTAAGCCAAACAAGTGTAAGTTATTTCCTGTAAGTATTATATTGTTAATATGGTTTTTGTTTACCCGACTCATTACGATGGAGCTGCTTATTTACGATTGCAGAGAGCTGATGCTACTGGTTTTCGATTTTGGCCATGTCAATTTTCGAGTTAACGTTTCGCCGCACAGCCAACGGATCAATATTTGTTTTTCATGTGCTGTTGTGAAAAGATCGGGGCGGCGGCATGACTTAACATAATTGTTACCCACATAGCCACATAAACAACAGCAACAACAACCAAAGCAACAACAACGTACGAAAACTTCTTCAAAATGCCGCCAATGTTTCTCAACTTCCTGTGTGTTGAGTGGTTATCTGTATATGTGTGCGTGTGTGAATGTGTGCTTTACAATTGGCACAGAGACTCCGACGATTTCATTCATGAATTTATAAGTACACATACATGTCTGCATGTATCTTAAAGATACACGTACACACACACACACAAATACAAATACAATGACCCTCGTCGTGCCTTCAGCACCGCCGCATATTCATTCGAAATTCGTACATGGCCTGCATCCATAGTGCGCTATTGCCATAAATTACCTTGCGCCAGCCAGCAAATACAAATACAAATTTACAAAAGAGTGTTCGTCTCGTCGAGAGCACAACTCGACTAGAATAATACCTTGATGCCTTATCTATATAGATGCTACTTTATCTATCTGTCTAATATGTATATTTTATTTATTATTTTCAGATTCTTAAACTTAATCAAAATTATGTAAAAAAAAAAAAACAATTACGAAAAAATAAATATACTCTCATATTTTTACAGATGCTCAATATTATGTTATATATATATAGTATACAGTAATATATATACAGTATATATATTTATATCTTTAGAATAGTGTTTATTACTTTATTTATTTAATGTGTACTAAAAGCAGTCCACAGTTTCCAATAACAATTTAAAATTAATGTTACAAATAAAATTATAAATTTAAAATCAAAAGAGAGAAATTTAATTAAAAATTAAAATGATAGACAAATAAAGAGATAAAGGCTATTATAAATACATCTGGGTGTTTTAAAATTTAAAATTTACAGCAAGGATTGGGTAAACCCTGAAAAATACCTAATCAGACAAAACATTATTAAGCGTGAGTAGCTTTGTAATAAGGAATGTTAAAAACGTTAAAAAGAGCGAAAGAATAGGGTAAGAAATAGACTGAGAGGGAGTGCTATCGAACATCGATTTGAATCAATAAAATATGACAAAAATGATCAAGAATATATATACTTCAGGGGTTCGGTGAAGCTACCTTTTACCTATCACATACTTTGGCACACAATCACAATACCCTTTCTACCAATTTCACATAAGTTTAGGACATAGATGGAAGCAGTTGAGAGACTATTGCATGTCTTTTAAACAGATCTGAAAAGGTGGCAAATTGAAAATATATATCTATAATAATATTGAATTATTGGCAGCTTAATTGAAATAACGTTTCTTCAGACTAGTCAAAACTAACACTGCCCGTCGTGGCAAATATAACTGGGTATTCAGCAGTCAAATAGGTAAAGAACTGACAAAGACAAAATGACAATAATAATAATAAAAACAACAGCACCCAAGCACAGCTTGACGAATTTGGCATTCAGCTCGTTGATGAGGACGTCACCCTCGGACCTCCCAGTAGCGACGATTTTATTTGTTTTGTCTGGCCAATTTGCATATTGCCTGGCCAACTGAGCAACAAAAAAAAAGGCTAACAAATGCAGTCATTGTTGTTGTTTTTGTTGCCTGGCTTCGTTAGACCAAAATTAATGTCTTAATATATTTCGTTAAATTGAGTCATTAAAATAAATCGCCCATCGTCGTTGATGGCGACGGCGCCGACGCGTCACGAGCAAAAGGCCAAAACACAAGCAACAATAACAACAACAGCAACAAAAACAAAAACAAGACACGACCACACCTCAGCTGCCTCAGCTGCCCCAACGATGCAACAAGATGCTGCAGCACAGCAAAACGATCCTCGATCGTAGCAGTTGTTTTTGTTGCTGTTGTTGCCACAACTTTCGAGAAGTTCAACGATGTAACGTTACGAGAAATAATTGAGGAGGCGAAGCAGACAACAACAACAACAAAAACGAAAGAGAGACGCAGCAGCAGCAGCAAATAATGAAGACATCAAGTTGTAACAAGTAAGACTAAGCTATATGATGGAGTGTGCGCGACTAGCCAAACACCCTGGACAGAGGAAATATGAGCAATTTTACTACATTTAACATTTAAAGTTGTTTCTAAAATTTCAGTAATTTTCTTTAAAAAAAAAAAACGTATTCAACTCATAAAATATATAAAAATATACGGAAAAGAGTGTTTACTACTTTTTAATAAACTATATACAACTATTAATTAAATACATACAAATATCTTGATCCATAGATTCTACTCTTGTTTATAGTAAACAAACTTTTTTTATTCTTCGATCATCATTTGCACAACTTTAAACTACTCGCTTTTGCACACGGTCTTAATGTTTACAGAATATACAAGAAAAAAACAGCCATGCAAAATAAAAGCTACATTTTCGGGTAACAGAAGCACCGAAAAAAGTGAAGATTGCTGTGCCTGCGTCAGTGAAATATTGTGTTGTGTATTTTTTATGCCATTCGTGGGCCACCCGCATTCAATGAATGTACAAACACATATGTATATATATATATAATTATATATATATGTCGGTTTCTTCTAGCTGACGTGACGCGCTGTGTGTGCGGCATCCAAGAACAACAATAACACAAACCGAATGCTTTTGGCAACAACAACAACATGAAATCAGTAGCAGCGGGCAGCAGCAGCACACATGAAAAACATGAACGATAAATAAAAAAAAATAAACATTGTAAAAAGCTAACAGCGAATTGGAAATGCCCTTTATCAGGTATAAATACACAACTGAAAGAAATTTAAATAACAAATAAACATAATTTCAAATGGAGGCGATCAATCAATTCATCAATAAATATTTATTTACATATATATCCATTAATTTATCTTTGCTAACAAAAACTCAATTGAACACAATTGAATAATAAATATAAAAGATAGATTTCATTTCGAGGCGATCAATCAATATATATTTATTTATATATTTTTTTTCTAACAAAACATCAATTAAAAATATTTTCATAAATAACTAGATGTTATTTCGATCAATTCGCATAGAGTATTTAATCCTCGTCCCACTGTAGTTAATCTATTTTGCCTTTTGTTTACTTTTTATCATTGTGTGCATTCCAGCAACAGCAACAAATGCAAGGGCAAAGCTGCAAGGCTCATTTGATCAAAGAGTAAATCCAAACGTCTCTTTCTTCTTCTTTTTCGTCTTGTGCGCACAAATACACTGAAAGAGCAGCTTCTGCTGCAGTCAAAGCTTCACTGTTTTTGGCACTCGTTATCGTTGACGTTGTTGTTGTTGCTGTATTTTGAGCAGTTGTTATTTTTGTTGCTGCTGCGTCTACTGTTGTTGATTTTTTGCGGTCGTCGTCGCGTCGCACAGTAGCACAAAATAATGAAGTTGTTTTTGGTCTTTGGTGGCCCTGCTGTGCGCCAAGTGAAAATACTGCATAGCTTTTAGGCTTTGATTGTTTGTTTGTTTTTGTTGTGGTTGCAGTTGCTGTCAGTTTAAAAAGTCAGTGAAAACTCTTGCATACAAACATATGTACATAAATTTTAATGTTGATCTATTTTTGGTATTGAGTCACAACGGGCCAAATATGGCCTAAGTGTGTCAGCCCATCAGCCGATATAACCTAACCTTTGGTATTGAGCTTTGTTATGTTATGTTGAGCATACAAAGTGGCTATGCCAAGTTACAGAGTAATGTGTATAAGCATTGACTATGTTAAAAAAAACTAGCTTCAGTTAGTCGATATTGGAATCGGCATTTCCAAACAGATGATGAGCAACTGAATAACAGTAATTAAATGCAAAGAACTTATTTCGTCTCTTAGTTGAATTCTTACGGGTTCACATTGAATGCAAATAGTTAAATACAGTTAAAGCTTGTCAAAAATTTGTAGAAATGCATTTTTTTAAACAATTCTCCTACAACAACTCAATGAAATTAATTAAGTAAAATTAATAAAACAAGAAATCGAATCAAACAAAAAAAGCAAACGATTTTGTCGCCGTTGTCAACCGCAAATGACTCTATTATAACAAATTGAGCAAAAACAACAAGCAAAACAAAACAAAGAAGCGAAATGAAAACGAAACGTGGTGACAAAAAAAAAGAAGAAGAACGGCCAAAGATATCGGCAATAAATTGGTATTGGAAACTGTCCAAACGGCTTAATGACTTAATTAAACAAAGCCACGCTGGACTTGTATTGTGGGATTTATGCTGGAACTGGTACTTAAAGCTTGGCTCTGTTTTTTTTTTTTTTGCTTACTTACCTTATCAATCTGATCGAGTGCCACTTGAGCGTCCACCCAGCTGGTGCGTATGTAAAGATCCGAGAATAATTTCTCATCGACGACATCGCCGTGTGTGTCTGGAACGCGCGGCAGGCTCTCTCTATCCATGTCGATATGCATTCGTTGTGCGTTGTGTTCAAGGAGTGGGAGGACGCAAATAATGCGCGTTCTCGCTCTCTCTCAGCTGTTAACGCTGCTCTAAGCCCTGCTGTTAATTAACAGCGATAGAAAAGTGCTACCAAATCGCTTGAACGTTCGCTCTTTGAGAATGTTATGTGTTTATGTGTGAGTTGTGTGTGTGCGTGTATTGTTTATTTTTGTTTTTGTTATTTTTTTTTATGTATCAAAAAAAAAACAAACAAATAACAATTACTTAATTCGCATTTTGCATTGCTCTGCATTTTGATGCACACAAAACAACAACTACAGCATTTTAAACACACGTTTTCTCGCTCTCTCGCTCTCTCTCTTGCACGCTGTTGTTTCGTTTCGATTTTGTTGTGATTGCTTATTTCTTATTTCGCTTTTGGCTTCAAATTCGAGCTGTGAACTCGTGTTTAAGATCGCTTTTCATTATTTATTTTTGTGCACATTTTTCCACAAGAATTTCAACAATTTTCACACATAATTCACAATCATGACCATTTCCCGTTTTTTTTTAACACGCGACGCAAACGTCTCAAAAATGTAAAACACAACAACAACAAAAACAACAATGCTGCATCACGTTTTTTTTCTTTCCCTTCTTTTGCTTTTTTAATTTTTGATTTTCTGACACACTGCGCACGTAGACGTTTCTTTTGCTGTTAGATATTAAATATATATTTGTTTCAACACTGTTTTATTGTATACATAAATATTTATATATATATATATATATATATAGACGGAGGCACTTTCAGGTCAGCTCGGCTTGTTAAAAAATTTTGGCATTCAGCGCGTTTTCGTTAAGTTGCCGCTCGCGCAGTGAACACAACCGTTTCGTTCGAGGATCGCACGCAGTCTGAGAGATACAGATAGACTCTGTGTTGTTTTTGCTTCAACTGAATGTTAACTCAAAATGGCACTGTTAGCACCTCGAAACGAGAGCGAGATAGAGAGAGAGAGCTAAGTACATGTCGCAGACGCATCTTTGCTAGACAGACTACAACTTCATTAGCGTGCGGCTCTTTCTCTCGCTCGCTCTCTCTGCCTTATTCTCATTCTCAGACTCTGTTGCGGCCATTTTGATTTGAGCGCGCCTGCTACTCACAACGAGGGCTACATTACACACGCTGTTAACAGTTGTGTGTTAGCTTTGAGAACAGCTCAGTACAGGGGATATTTTGATACCCTGTACACAAAATTCGCTCTAAATGTTAGGCTTAAGCTAAATTATATTAAAAACTTAAACAAATATAAAATGAAAAAAAAAAACTATCCTAAAAGGACAAGATAAGATAATAAAATAATTGAAATTATTTAATTAATTTAAAATCGAACGATTAGACATGCACAAGTACGATTATTCATAAGCAGTTACAGTTACAGTTTACGGTTCATGCACTTCAAACTGTACAACCCAGCAGCAAATTGTTTAAACAAGCTTTTAATAGCGCTGGCTAATTTCTGTTTGTATTGTTGTTGTTGTTGTTTCAGCTTTGGACCACACACGACTAGCAAGGCGTGCGCCCGCTGGCATTTTATTGTTGATGTTGTTGTTGCTGTTGTTATTTTTATTGCAGCGACCACCCAAATAAAATGTTATTGTTGCTTCATTAAAAGCGGCTGCCGGCATTGTGGGTGGTCCCCGGTTCCCCCGATCCCGCGCAGTTCACTTCTCATCTGTCGCTCTTCTTCTGCCTGATGGCGGCCTTCAACTGTGCGAGCAGCAACGACGACGTCGACGTCGCGAGTGGAGCTTTTATTGTTGTATAAGTGTGTGTGTGAGTGCCTGAGCCTGTGGAGCGCGTGCGTGGCAGGCTTTTTGTGTGTGTATATGTTCGTGTGTGTGTGTATGTTTTTGTGTTTTGTGCAGGCTGTGAATTGTTGGCAAATTTGTTAGCCCCATGTGGCTGTTCTTCTTTTTATTTTTGTTGTTTTTGTCTTTCACATGTGCTTGATGTCTGTTTTTGCATGTTTTTAATACTAAATTATGAGCAGGATATTTTCCAGCAGCAGCGTGTGTGTGAGTGAGTGGGGACCACACAAGCTGTTGTTTTTTTTGTGATCAAATTATATGCGGCCAGCTTAAAAATTGATTGTTTCTGTTTGCTGGCAAAAATTGTTCTAACTTACTCAAAATAATTCTCGTAAAAACACATATAAACTTAAAGCAATTGGAATATTTTTAGAGTAATTTGGGAGCAAATTTTAAGAGATCTTCAAAATCAAGAAAGTGTTTTGAAAATGGAAACAATGTATTTTTTTTTATTATTGATGTATCTTTTCTTTATTGTTATTGTTTTTTGTCTTAATACTATTGGAAATTTAAAAAACTTAAATCATACTTTCTTTCTCCTTTCTTTTGAAAAGAAAATTACGTTATTATTAACTTTTTTTTATTATTTTTGTGCTTTAAATAGAGTAACAGTAGTTAAAAAATTAACAAGATTCATTAACTACTAATATTTTGAAATTTTAATACCCAAAATTATCAATTCTTTCTCATTCCTTTTCCAAAATAAAAAAAATTACTTTATTATTGACTTTCTTTTTCTTATTATTTTTCTACTATTAAAAGGTAAAACAAGTTAAAAAACTTTCAACTTAACTATTTTGATGTATTTAAGAACTAAAATTATCCATTCTTCTTTTGCAGAAAAAAAGACTTTATTTTGTACTATTAAATGGAACTCTTAAAGTTTACTAGTTTACAAAAATAAATTAACCAGATTCTTGATTGACATTGTGGATACTTATATTTATTATTATGTATTTTACAACACAACAGTAATGCACAATCCTGTATTCACATTACAATATTACGCAATCAGAAAATCGTATTTTCTCAAAGTTACTCAATTTATTGCAATTGCTTTGCAACTTCTCGAATTACCCCCAGCAACAATTTTCAATAGTTTATGAATGAAAATGCATATTATCAAAGAGTGATAGAGACAGCTGCACACACACATACTCCCATATACAGCTATATGCATATGTATGTGTGTGTGTATGTATTCCATACGACATAATCAAAAGGAAGAGAGAGAAAAATAAAAAATAAAACGCAACCAGTGATCACAAACCAAATTAGCGTTCGAATTGCATTCGAAATCGAACTCGCATTCAAATGCAACGTCATTGCGGAGACCCACCGCAAGCCGCTATTATACTCAAGCGGGCAGCAACAACAAACAGCTTTTGATGACGAGTAGCACACGTAGCCAAACTCTTCCCCTCCATCACTCCCCTCATTCAACCATCATTCAGCTAGCACCTGGCTAACGTAACATCAATGTGAATGGCTGCTGTGCTTTTGCTGTTTCTCAGTGCGCTTGCACTCGACATCTTCTGCACTCTTAATCTCTCTCTCCCTCTCTCTGTGTGTGTGATTCTCTCTTGCGGCTGCGAGTCAAAGGGGAGACAATTCCCCTAGTTGTTGTTGTTGTTGTTATTGTTGTCTGTGCCCCTTTCTGTTTTGGATTGCGTGTGGCGCATTTTGGCGACATGGGCGGCATTTTTGCCGCCGTCTCGCGGGCCGCATATTTTAGCTTTTTCCATTTACGTCGCGCTCTCAGCGGATTGCGCCATTTTTTGCTCAATGCATTGGAAATTAGAGATGACAGCCGCTCGTGCTTGTATAATTACACGAATTTTCATATCACTGATATTCAAAAGTTACATTTTATTTAATTTTTAATATAAATGTATTTAATTTCATGTAGACTAAATTGGTTACGTATTCAATTATCTAACATAATTATCGCACATTCATTTGCAATTCGTTGTGCTTTCAGAGCGTGATCGTATTTCTGTGCACATCACTGGCAGCGCAGCGCATGACTCTCATCTTTTTTGCTCTCAATGACTTGCAGTTTGTGCTGCTCAATTCGCCTGCAGCGTAAAACAGCTCCAATGCTCCCCATACACACTAACAGAGAGAGAGAGAGAGAGAGAGGCAAACTCACACACACACTTGCACATGTACTTGGGCATTCAAATGCTGCGCCTGTGTGGCGGCAGCGGCGCAGCTGCCATTGGACCACCAACGTTGGTCGCTTGAGAGCTTCATTTGCCGTTTCAGTTGCGGCTATGTCGGGTTATTGTTGTTGTTGTTGTGGTTGTTGCTGGTGTTGTTGAAGCGAGTTGGTTGCCTGCCTGAATGCCTGGCTGACTGCCTGCCTGCCCGTCGCCTAGAGCACGGCAACTTTTTCAACATCGCCTTGTTTTCCGATATATCATTCATACGCTGGCAACTGATCTAGTTTGCGATGGGGATGGGAGCAGCTGTTGTTTTTATTTTATTTTATTTTATTTTTATTTTTTGCTTTTCGAATCTCTCTCGAATCAGGACCACAACGAATTGAACGGTTGAAGGGGTCGCTGGGGTTGCCGCAGTTCGCATCGCAAGTAAACAAAAGCCAAGAAGGGGAGATCATCAAGATGCAACGATAGATTGTACAGGAAGTAACGTATTTCTCTGTACTTGGGGAAGCTTCCAGCTCACAGAGACTGGTTGTTATGACAGGTGCATTGTTATATACATTTGTGTATGTGTGCTTCTGGGAGTACATATGTATGTACTTACTCATGGAACTCAAAATTAAATCAATGTATTAATTTTAAATTGATTTGTTCTTTGCTTTAATAATTTTATAACAAACATTTTAGTTTTCTGTCCATCTGCCATAAGCAGAGCCCTCATACAATTCATTTATTATTTTTGTAAATAGTTTTATTTAATCAATCTTAAGTTTCTGTCCATCTGTTACAAGCAGAACTCTCATGTACTTTAATAAAAGTATAAATCGTAATTTAATTAGTTTTATTCCTTACTTGTTGAATAAAAAAATCTAAAAATTTCTGTCCATCTGTTTGTGTGAATGATGTGACCAACAAAATCAAGCCAATTACAGCCCAGCTCTGGCATTACATTCAGCTTCAGCTAGCCAAAAATGTTTCACTCGTACCCTTCCAATCCTCCCCTTCTCGCTTCCTGACCAGCTAGTTTGCCTCTCTCTCTCTCTCTCTCTCTCTCTCTTTCTCTTTCTCTCTATCTCGCTCTTTCCGCCTCTCTCTTTTGGTCTCACTGCCTTTGTCTTGGTGACTTTAACAACAGCCTGTTTGTTTTTAATCGCATAATGTCTTAATTTATAGTGCACCGCAGCTGGAGCCCTCTCCCCGTAGCCTCCCACCCCTCCCCCTTCATCCCATTGCAGTCCGCATCGCTAGGCAATTGCATTTGTCATTGGCCTATAACGCCATTAACATTGCCTGGCCCCACTGTATCTGTCGACGACGTCCACCACACTACACTCAGAAAAACAAATGAATAGGACATATTTGTAGAAAATTGTAAAATGTAGTTTTTCTTTATTTTTGAATGTGTATTTTTCATACGTTTGTTTTTTTTTTTAACTGTAATATTATTTTCATATTATAAGAGATTCTTTGCGAGCTTATAAATTCTTTCTTTCAAGTTTTGTATATTTTAAGTGTGTATAATTATTCTTAAAAGTGATAACAATTTGCATATAAGTTTTTTCTCAATTTATAGATACTGTTTCTATGCTATATTATGTTATAAATTTTGTAATCACAAAAATATAGCTCCGAAATTACTGATTTTATTTCACCCTTTTTTTTCTCTTTTTAAATTTCTAACAAAATTTGAAACCGTTTGAAATGTTTTCCATTCTTAAATAACATATTTGTGTGACAAAATGTTTGTAGAAATTACTTTATTGTTATTGTATTTTGCTGAGTGTAGTGGACCACTCGCTACACCACTTAAAGTTTAACTGCATTCGCTTAGAAGGCATTGCGGCCGCTGCTTGTGGGGGAGGGAGGAGGGTCGATGGCGCGGAGTGTGGTGGCAGTGGGGTAGTGGCAGGGGTCGCCGCATCGTTGCCATTTTTGTGGCTGCTGTTGTCGATGTTGTTGTTGTTGTTGTGGTATTATTGCGGTGCATTTAATGTAATAATTACTATTTGCCACCGGTAATACGTGTGGCTTTGGCTCGCCCAAGTTGACGCCGCCTCTCCTCTCCTCTCCTCTCCGCTCCCTTCTCTACCCTCACCTGGCGCTGATATGGCGTGTGTGTTAAATTTGTTTGTGGTTAGCTGTTTCTCTTTTTTGTTGTTGTTGTTGTTTTTGGGTTTTTGTTATTGTACTCTTATTACTCGTTATCTGTTGGCGTCGAGTTTTGCGGTTACGCGGATCGACTGCATCCAACGATCGTCCACGCTTCCAGTCTCTCTGTGCTCTGCTCTCTGCTCTGCGCTCGGCGCTCGACTCCTCGGCTCGCTCTGCGGCTTCGCATCGTTTGTACATGTAATCAACATCGTCCAGTCGCCACTGTGGTTGTCTTTATTTTTTCTGTTTCGTTTTTTTTTTTTTTTTTGCCTGTGTGTGGCTTTCCATCGTCTTCGTCGTCGCCTTGTGTGGTCCTGTCATGCTTTTGTTGTTGTTGTTGTTGTTGTGGGCCGCTTGCTGCTGCTGCTGCTGTTGTTGTTGTTGTTGTTGTCGTTGTGGTTGAGCCAATCCGACAGTTGGATGAATCCATGACTCTTTGCTTATCATTTGGCAACCTACGCGTGGCGACAACAACACCATCAACTACCAGCTTGGCTCAAATGGAAAGTGCTTTGTGGGTGGCCACTCGGCTGCTACTTAATTGAGCCTTTTCTGGCTTTCAGCATATGTGGGTGGCCACCCAGTGAGTAATGTTTTGTGGAGACAGCTTTTGAGGCTTAACTTGATATATATTTTTTTAAAAATATGTATGAAAAAAAGTAAATATAGTATGAAAAAAAATTAAATATTTGTTTGATTTTTTTCACAATCTTTTTCGGAAAGCAATTTTTTTTTTTGCAGTAAAGTATTTAAGGAAAGAAATGATTGAAATTTTGAAAGCAATGCCTATTGTAAACCATTTTTTAAATTTGTTTAAATAATTACTTAGCCAGCGTAATAAATAAACACACATTCAATGTTGATAAAGTTAAAAATAAAGGATTTAATTTTATGAAATTATATGCTACAAAAATTAGATGCATTAAATGTGTAACGCAAATTTAAAAAAATCTGTAGTGAGATAAAATAAGACGGTTTGTAAAGCTCTTTCACAAAATCAACTAAAGTAACTCATAAACTAAATAAGTAATTAAGTAAGTAAGTGAATAAGTAAGTGACTAACTAAGTGAGGAAGTAAACAGGCAGTTGACAAATAGATTCATTTGCTGCATATCTTTTAAGTTTATTATTGTTATAAAAAGATTCAGACATAGAAGAAATATTTTCAAGAAATATAATTAGCAGATTTGTTATTTACTTAAGCTTTAGTTGGATGGGTTAGGTATGGTTATAGCTTTCTTGGTCCGTTGAGCCATCGTATTCGGATTCTACTCCGTTTTCCTGCTCAACTGGATGCGTTAATAAATTTCGTAGCTGTTGCCAAACAGGGATAGGTCGGTTTGAAAGGGTGCTTAATCTAAAGTGCCAGCTGATATTTTAAATGAAATCAATTAATATCATGCCATTCGCCCACTGTAAAATCAGATAGCTGACTAGCTGATTCGTCCATACCCAAATCTAAGGCATTCAAGATGAGTGCATCCCAATCTGAATCTCAATCGCATAAGCATAACCCATTTTCAAGTCGCATGTGTTAATTTGACTGCGAGTGCGATAACAATAAAAACAGACACCGAAAAAAGAACAACAACAAAACAAGAACAGCAACAACAACGAACAACAGGCTTAAGATAGGTACAAAAGTAAGGCGATAAGCTACGGTAAACGTCACTGGCTCTTTCTCTTTCTTTCGCTTGCCGTCGATGCTGAAGGATTTAAGGGGGTGTTGGTGGTGATGGTGCTGCTAAGGGGAATGTTGACGGCGCATGCGTTTTGCGTTGGTTGTCAAATTAATTTCGTTTTGTGACGACGTCGTCGTCGTCGTCCCCGTTGTTGTTTTTGTTGTTGTTGTTGTTGTGGGCTTCGACTGCGATTACAAGCATTGAGAGCCAACCATCGACCGTGACAATGCGCCAATGCGTGGGCGCTGTGTCAGCCATAAGCAACAGCAGACATTAACATATCTTTAGAGACGCATGCATAATTTGGACTTTGACAATAACCAGGCGGTACCCAGGCCCAGTTATACACTCAGAGAAATCTTCAACACATTTTTACAATTAAATTAATTCACATTTACAAAATTGAAACGGAATTTATTTGTTAAAAATCGCAATGAAAACCCTATTTGGACACCTTATTTTAAAATAAGAAAATTTTGAAAATAACTAGGCGGTAAATAGACCTAGTTAAACTATCAGAGAAGTCTTCCTGAAAATCAGTAAAATTTGTTGTATTTTAAAAATTGAATGTATAAAGTACAAAGGATCTCATGTAAATATAAAAAATATATACTTTATCATTTTAACATTTTTTATTGAACAAGTAGAAACGCAAGCCACAAAAAAATATATATAAATATATTGAAAGTAGAATTTCCTATTCTTGGGAATCTTATGAATTTATACTGATTAAAATTCGTTAATTTTTTCTAAAGAAACATGTTTTTAGGACATGCAAAACCATTTAAAAAAATATTTATAACTTTCTTTTTAAAAATATAAAAGGTGTAAAAAACTTTTTTCTTTATTTTATTAAAATATATTTCTACACATAAAAATTGTATTTATAAATAATATTTACATTGACAAATAATACGAAATGATAAATAGAGAAAACTCTAAAACTTTTACTTTTACATAAATCCGATTTTATCCTATTTCTGGACTATATAAATATATTTTTCTGAGTGCAGTGGCAGACGTAGTCACCGTTGTGGCACAAAATCATGACGCAGCTAACGATTGGGACGACGACAACATCCTCAGCATACTTAAAGTTTGCGCCTTACTCATAAGATGGTGAAATGTGAAATGGTTAAGTCAGCCCCCGCCTCTGTCTGCGTACAACCACCTCCTCCCCCCACGCCCCGCCTCGCACTCTCTACCTGCTGCTCACTTTTGTAGAATTCGCCAGCAGGCAGAGCCTGCTCCATCGGCCGCAATCACAGTTAAAGTCGACTCGAGTCTGGGCCTCGTTTCCTTCAGAGAGCTTGCCAAGAATTCGTGGAATGACTGCACAAATCGACAACGCTTGGGTGGTCTCCGCTCTCCACTCATGACTCTTCCCACTCCCCCCTCCCCACACTCCACATTCCACTCAACGATCACCGCTCTGTGGTTTATGAGGCACGTGCGCTGGCGTTCGGCTTATGGCTGTGCAACTCATTGAGTTGCTTATTTACGGCTTGGAAGGTATTCAGTGTGGCCTGCCGCTTGGCCTCATCCTACCCTCCTCCCAGTACGCTCCCCTCCCTCCACCACTCTGCCGCACTTTAATTTTGTTGTAGTATTTTTATTGGTGTGAAGTGAAGTAATAAGAGTAGCAATCGCTTGCTTGGCTCCTCTTCGAGTTGGTTTGGGTGTGGTTGTGCTGGACTCTTTACCTTTGCCAAGGAAATACCTTTCTGCCCAAATATAATCATATTGCAGAGTAAATCGCTCTTCAAATTCAACAAAAATTATTTTAGATTAAGAAAAAATGTGCATGACTAACGAAAGATAGTTTCCACTAATTACAGCACATTCTCTAAATTCTAAAGATTGATTGAGTAGTCAAGGAAATAGTTTTGTAGTTAAAATTGCTCAGCAAAACGTTTCTATTTGGAACAGATTGAATTGCAGATACCCTGAAACCAGCCAATAAAAACAAAGTAAGCTTGCTGATAGTAGATTTATTCATATGAGAAATAGGTGTATAATAATAATAATAATAATAACAATGTGAATATATCTTAATGAACATTTTACAGTTGATTAACCAATATGCATCTGTTTGTGGAATAGGAATCTTGTGTCTGGTCCACAATATGCAATTCACCAAGTCAGATTGGAATCTGCGCAAAAGAAATTGTTATTTTTTGTTAATGTGTAATACCTTCTAACACCGATAGACTCCTCATTAATTAGTCAGAGTTTCTTATTTCTATAATGAAGAACTCAGTTTTATACTCCTTGTCTCACTAATGACATTTTTACATGAATTTGTAGCTGGGCATTTTAACTTAATTAAAAAACTAACTAGCAGAGAAATACAATTTTTGTTGTGTTTACTTTTATTTAATTTGCTTTGTATTTTTTAAATAAATATACATATAATTGTTGTATTTATTGCAATCGGAAATCGATCTGTGGCTATATTTGCGAAAGGGGGCAGTTATCGATAAAATGAAACACATTTAATTTTAAATCGACTCGACTTTTAAAGCTGAACACGTCTATATATACTTTATGAGCCCGGACATGCTTTCTCTGCCTGTTAATTTCAGGATATATATATGCATTTGTTGTAGTGTGCTTTTTTTATGGATTCATATAATTCGTTAGATAATCACAGCTGCTTACAATTTATAGCTGAAGCCTTAAAGCACACGTTGAGCCTAATCAAAAACCCATTCATGTTTAAGTCAAACGTCGATACCAGTTTGGAATAACCAAGTACAGATACGCATATATATATATATATATATATATAGGAGTTAGCAATGTCTAATACGATCAATTAGGCAAATGCTTCAGATGGCATGTCATAAAAGCAAACGGAGCCATAACTCAACGACACTTCACTTTCCTGCGGAGTTGCGTTGACAACTCAACTTGTTCGGCTCGACATATGTACACACATTTGTTCATGTGGATATCTATGGGCAGATAGCATCTCTTGGCTCGGGTGCGGACCACCACGATTGCCATCGGATGAAAAGCGAGTTTTATTGCATTTTTTTCTTATGTGTGTGTGTTTTCTTTTGGACAAACTCAAATCAAATGAAAATCTCTTTGAAATTGATTTGCTGCGACTGCAACGGTTGCGTGTACGTTAATAAATCCAAAGCCAGTTTCTTGGTTTTTGGACGGGTAACGAGACTTGAGCTGCGACGTGGATTAGCACGGAGACTACACACAGAGAAATGTACCGGATAACATTATTTTTTAAATTGAGAACTAATATTTTAAGTGGAAAATTGTCACATTTCTTAAAATTTCAACTAAAAACAATGTAGATTTTTTTAAATTTCAAAAATCTGATTTCTACAATCCAATATTAATAATATTTATATTTTTATTTGTAAAAATCTATTTTCTATAAGCAGAAATGAAATTTCTCAATTTGTCTACATTTAAAAAGAAAGAATTTTTGAAAACATTCAAAGTGTGTTTAAAAATGTATTAGGTTTTTATTATTTATATATTTATAATTTCAGCGAATGCTGACGCGCTTCTACTTTTATTTTTTATTTTGTGCAAAAATGTATAAATTATTTCAATGACATAAAAGCAATTATTGACTTAAAGTTTTTATTTTGTTGACATTATTTTTGATTTATAAGGCATAATTTCGTTCAGTGTGTAAAATCGAGGCCGGATCATACGTCCAGCTGTGCGGGCTGTCCGCTGTGTCGCGCTGGTCCAAAAGGTAAGGCATAGCGAAGACATTTCAATTGAGACTTGCACTGCGAGAGAGAGAGATCGAGAGAGAGAGAGAGAGAGAGAGAGAGGGAGACAGAGAGACCTGAATCTGGATGTGGACTCTGTGATCGTATATCATTTGTTTACATTGTATTGAGTTGTTAGCTCGCCGCCCCGCAGCTACATTTTAATTGGTCCTCACCCGGGGCCGCACACGTCGGCGTCGCCCGTTTGATAACGCTAGCTAGGAACGCTAGTAACGCTCTGGAGATCGGGATCGGGATGGGGATCGGGGTCGGGGTCGGTGTCGGGGTCGTGTGGCTTGCGTGGGCAGCACGATCCCTACAATTGTGAGTTTAACCCATTGAAATTCTATGAAATATTGCCAAAGATCAACTTGGGCGCTTATTTATGAGCTTAAAACCTGAGAGAAATGGATAGATAGCGACATGGGCAGGGGTGGGGGAGTTGAGAGGTGGAGAGGAGGAGCACTCCGGAAGTTTCGTTATGCGTGCGTTCATTTATCACCAGATGCCAGTTAATAACTTTATCGATGCGGGCCTAACACATGTACACTGAAAGAAAATAAGTAAAGCAAATAAATGCCCTGGGTAAATTTAATTCGAAATTTATAAATCTTAAAACTACAATTGGTTTTAATTATAGAATTAACCCAATATAATCTGTAACACGTATTTTAACTTGGATTTGTTTTGATTATAAAATAGACCCAATATAATATTTAATACTTAGTTTAAGTATTATTTGTGCATATGAATAATAAAAATATTTATATGAATAATAGTCAAAAGTCTCTCTAATTTGTAGGATTTGTTTGCGTATAACACATCTTTAAAATTAGAGACACTTTTGACTATTATTATATAAGAAAACTTTCAAGTTTTCAAAACAATATTCAAAATATTAGATCAATATTTTTCTGAGTGTGCCATGTACTGCGGTAGGTAAGCATTTTCTACTCGCATGACACAACTGAGGAAAGAAAAGAGTGTGTAGTAAAAAGAAAAAGAAAAGAATTGAGGAAAAAAAATAAGAAAAGAAACGTTAAGAGTGCGCTAAACCTCTTAAGTTCTATTCAGCTTTGACAGTTTTCTTAATATATTGTGGCTGCGCATCTATTCAAGAAAAACGAAGAATAACAAAATAGAGAGAGAGAGAGAGAGAGAGAGAGAGTGAGAGTGAGAGGGAGAGAGACAACTAGAAACTCCATTGTGGTGAGCAGATGAGGCCTGGACACATCTTGAGAATGTATTTGTTTGTTTGACTGCTCAACTCAGTTTGACTGCTTGACTGTTTGACTGTTGTTCGACTGTTTGTTGTCTTTGACAGTTTGTCGCACTCGTCGACTAATGATTTGCGTTTGTCACACAACAACAAGAAGAGTGTCTGTTGGACTGAGCAAACATTGCGTGGGAGTTCGGTTCCAATGAACTTCACTTTGTTTAGCTGTAGTAGTTTTTTGTTGTTGTTGTTGTTGCTGTTGTACTTTTCATCAGAAGCAGGCAAGTGACAAATGTTTAACGTCTTTTTTCACTTTTCTTTCTGCGTAATGCAAACAACAATTTTCAGAACTGTAAAACCATTTGGAGTAGCATTATAAGCAACATAAACTGGGAGCAGAATCGTGACATGAAATGCTCTTTTAAGACTTTAAAAAACTTTTTATTACCCTGAACTTAACCGATTTTCTTGAATGCAATTTTATCAAGTTTTTTACATGGAGTCAAATCTAAATTGAAATCGGAATCGCATGAAATTCAGAATCTTCATTTAAAAATTTTTTAATCAGCTAAACACTGAAACTTATATTATGTTTCAAATTATTTTTAATGAGCTTCGTTTTTGGTATATTTATTAATTTGTTTAGTCTTTTATATTGTACATTTACATGCCAATAACGTATCACTAATATCAAGGTACCAATACGTTATTGATTATCTTAAAAAAGTTTGAAAAAATACCAAAATCGTCATCGGAATTTTTATACTTTACTTTATCTGGCGAATGGTCCACATTTATCAAGCTGAAAATTTTGTCAATACCAATCTTTAAAAATAATAATAAATAATTCTTCGTCTCAAGCTTAAGGCCAACAAAATTGAAACATGTTCATTTCCCAGGTTTCTAAATGAAATATCTATCATTCATAATTAGTGCACTGCATGCACAATCAACATTTGTAAAAGCTTTAAATGGTTTAAACAATGGGAAAAAATGAAATGAAGGCATTAGGCATCAAAGACAATTGGTTGTATCTTCCTGGAAGGTTCACTGACTGGCTGCCTTTTTGATGTACACCATAATGATAATGATAATGATGATAATGAGCAGGACGCCGAAGGAGGTCTGAACTCATAACTCATCATTAATAACCGAACCTAAATAAGACATTTTATTGTTGTGCACCTAAATTGAATTCCAGCTGTGTTACAGACAACCTAAACCGAAAACGAACAGGAACCGTACCAGAATTACACAACCTGGTCGTAAATGATAAATGCCAAAGTTGTTGTTGTTGTTGCTGCTGCTGCTGTCCTGAGGTGTTGCACATGTTTGGCGGCAGCAGAGCAAAGGACTCTGAGCTGCCATACATCGAATTGAGCTGTCTATCAGCATAGGGCAAACTGAAAGAGATCAAAGGAGCTGTTGTTGCTCTTACTTGTGTTATTGTTCTGCAACTCACACTTTCCACAGAACATTCTCTTTTTTTCCGGTCAAGCCTACACATAACAAACCTACACTCGGACAAACAAATTGTGCATTTTCTACAGAAGCAAGAAAAAGATTTAGAAAACCAGGAACCAAAAAAGAAAAGTAGATTATCGCCCTAAAATGAAAATCGCTCTAAATTATATGAATTTAAATTTAAACTACCTAAAATGTTTGTTTGCATATGTGAAAGACAAATATAATAATAATAAAATAATAACAATGATAATATAATAATATATAGTTCTGTCCACACATATGGTGATTTTAACTCGGAAATTATGAATATATATTTTTTTTAAGTTTAGAAAAATGTATCCTGGTATTATCAAGAGAAAACTCCTAATTTTTAGAAGGGCATTATCATCATTTTTAGAATTATATATTATTTTAATTGGTTCTCTGCCAAAAATGTTTTTTTATCAGCATTTCGATTACATAAAAGTAAGCTTTTTAGTTATTTAAGCATTCGAGTTCTCAAATCAAGGCTGAAATCATCTTAAAAAAATAGCAGCTAAGAAACTGGTATCAAGACTTAAACTTTTTATTAAGAATAAATAAAAACTACCTCGTTTTACACATATAATGATTACAGCGTATTTGCTTAAAAATATTTAACTTAATAATTTATGTAATTATTTATTTCGATATTGAGAAAAAAAATTATTTTGGCTTGCTTAAATATATTCTATATCGACTTCTGGTTGATATTTTAGTAATCAAACATTGGTTATTCTCACGGGCTTATGCCTGAAATTATAACCACCATTTTTTCTCAGAGTGTACTTAAGTTAATCTCATTTCGCCGCAGCCCCCTTGCCTATTTTGGGATCGCATGTAGGCAAAATTATTATTTTTGTTTTTTTTTTGCCTTTGCAAAAGTCAGTTGCTCCGGTGAGATCAAAGCCGGCAGAGATCGCTCGGAGTGTTAATCTGGCAGCGTATAGTAAAAGTAGCAGAGGAAGAGGAAGATCTACTGCTACCTGTTTGTCGTCGACGCCGCTGACAGAAGACGTCATTCAACTGCTTCCACTACTCCTCCTCCTCCTCCACCGGCTCCGTCTCTTTGCTTTACAACAGTTTTCAGTTTCCGTAATTTCGTAAAAGCGATTTGTGTTTTCCGAAACAATTCTGCGAAACAAATTGATTATTTTTGCCCTGCTGTCCGTGTTGCCGCCGGCAATCGGAAGACAAGTCAATTTTCTGACACCTTTTTCTACGAATTAATTTGTGTTTGGTTTAATGGTCGTTTCTGTTCCATAATCAAGAGAGTGAAAACAGCGGACTGCTGATTGCCAGCGAACATTTCGTTGACCCACAGATGCTGGCGATTACACAGACAAATATGGTCACTAACTCAGTTAGTTAGTAAGCATTTGAATGTTACCCCTACACTCAGAGAATAAACCGGCCAGCAATAAATGAATGGTAAGTATGGTATGCCATATGTTTGGCGCCAAGGGTAGCTCAACTTACTATTAAGAAAAGTTTTTTCTAAAAAGCATTGTTTTTTTTTTTTAATTGAAGATTAGATTTTGCGAAAATTTCGATTGATTTTGTGTACACAAATGAATTACATTTGTATACTTATGTTATTATGAATCATTAGTACTTTAAGATTTCACATTTACGATTAAGAATTTCTTCTTAAAATAAGTAGTTTTATATTTTACACATTTGCTGGGATTTTCTAAATTTGCTAACGATTTTTTTTTCTGAGTGTAATCAGATGGCAGATGGTATCACTTAATTTTTCTCTCAGAGATTAGATCGCCGGTGTTTCTGTGTGTCGGCTCTCATTCTGTGAACGCTATTTTATGTGTGATCTCACTGCATATTTTTAATGATCATATTTAAGATATTAATCTGAATGCCAAACTCAGACCAAAAATGACAATATTGCTACAATTTTGACAAAAAAAAAATGCTAATTACACAAAAAAAATAAACAAAACAAAAAAGAAAACAAATCATCATGCAAGTTTCCAGAGTAAGTCAAAAAACTACATATTAACATCGAGAAAAAAACAGAAAGCGCCGAGTAAATTACTTGGCCAAATATTTGGCCAACAAACAAAGGCAAAAAAAAAAACGAGAGACAAAAATGTGCTGATTCATGAAATAAATCAAAGTGTGTGCGCCTCGGAGCTACTGTAAATATGATTATGCGCTTAATTAAACTAAGAGCCAGCCACTGCAAAAGTCTCTTAACGGTGGCCCCAAATGGCCCCCCAGTTGCCAGTTGCCAGTTGTCCAAGGCTCCAGCGAAACGGTAGCCGATGACGACGACGAATGTTAATCCCACTTTACACATTACGGCCACTTAAACTTTGCCAGCCAAAAGACCGTTGGAGGGAGACGGTAAGAAACAGAAGTGATCAGGCAATTTGAAAGCGGAAACTTTTTGGGGCCTCCAACAGGCAAAAAAAAATAAATACAAAAACAAAAAAAAAACAGGCGGCAGCCAGATGTGGGCAGGAAGGGGACTCGGGCCGACTTCAGACGAAGACGGGTCCTCCTCAGTGCGAATGGGATTGAGGACCACCGTGAATTAAATATTAACCTACCTACATTATTACGTACGAATAGATAGAGAAGCAGAACCAGCCAGACCCAAATGACGTACACACAAACATACATGCAGACTTACAAACCAAAATAAAAACATCCGGATTGCTGTAGATCGTATAGATATTGTTTATGTGTGTTTTCGGTTTTCGGTTTTGGTTTCGGTTTGTTTTGCAACACATGCCCCAAAAAAAAAAAAAAAATACTGTGCGGTCGCTGCTTACATTTATTGATTTCATCGCAACGACGACGACGACGACGAAGAAGACTCAAATCTCTCTTTAGGCAACAGAAAGGGGGAAGTGGAGCTGGGGTTAAAGCTGCATGAAGACTGGTCGCCTGTGTTGTGTAGTGGGGCAGCCGAGGCAGCTGGGGCAGATCGCATTAAGCGTAGAACAGTGGCAGCCGCACAGCCGAGAGCGATTTACCCCACACCCATCAACATTTCAACTTAATTCCTTTTTGGAGTTGCCTTCTGCCAAGTTGGAGCACCCTACACTAGGCATAGGCGAACTGGTCAAACGCTTGACTTATCATGCGAAATGTGTGATAACTGAAAGTGTATATAAATTCAACAAAAATAGTAATATTCAGATTCGAATCACAGTCAATCTGAATAACAAGTTCTAAAATATAATAAAATAACGTTATTTACTTCTTTAATACAAGTTTAAATCACATTCAAGTTTTTTATGTAGTTACTTTTTCTCTACGATTTTAAAGGCCGTTAAATATTTGTAATATTTTATTTATTTATTTTATGTATGCAATTTTAACTATATTTAAAATTAAAATTAAATTTACAAATTAAATGATAACACATTGGAAGCAAATAAATAAATTAAAGTGTAAAATAATAAATATTTAACATTATCCAACATTCGTTGCCAGGATTGGGAAGTCCAGAAAAATCCCAACCAGATTCAAAATTATTGAAGTGTAGTAGCCTGGTAATATGAAAAGTAAAACACTGAAAAGGGAGAAGAGATTAAAAATGAAAGAGTAAAAATCAGATATAGGCAAATCTCTGAATATGTGAAATAATATAAATTAGAGCTCAGTTAAGCAATCTCAGAGATTGAAAGTTAAATTAAAGAATGAGAGCGTTTCACAGAAATAATATGTCAAATAAGGATATTTTCGAACATGATTTGATATTTTAGGGAATCATAAATATTAAAATTATTTCTTTTTCATCTGCTATTATTATAAAAAAATAACAATACTTAAAATAAGACAAATAATAATAATAATAATGCCTATGGGTAATATTAAGTATTTTAAGTATTTATAAAGTATAAGCACTAACTCGGAGTAATATCACATTGTTATATAGAGAAATGCATCTACGGTTCTGAGAGGAGAACCGCATCAGAAGAAACTGGAATCCAGCTGGGTTCTCAACTGCGCTAAGCGCCTTAAATGAATTTCATTTTACACAAATTACAGAAGTGATGTGTTTGTGTGTGTGCAACTCTTTCACAGTATATGAATTCTATATAACTTTAGCTAGATTTGCAAGGCATTTTGACACACACACATCGAGGTTTAAACATAGTTGAAGCTTTGGTTTAAAGTGCACTGAGATATTCAAGTAAAACATAGTTAAAACACGTTGAAATTTTAGAAATCAATCATATCTGTGCAAAAGTTACACACAGAAAATGTAGTTATTTTTTTAAACTGTTTTTAAAGATTTACTCTATATTCTTTATATATATATACTTTAAGAATTAATTTAAAATAAAGTTTACTCTATTAAAAATTAGTATTTATACCTCAGAAATGCTATATTGATAGATATAAGTATCTCACTTGAACTTTAACCATTGGATTTATTCAATGATGTTTTTACAGCATTTTTGAGTGTATTTATATTACAATGTTCGAATCAAGGACTATTTTTTCCAATTTTTATGAATTGTTAACTGCTTTCAAGTACTTTCAAGTAATTTTACTTCAATTCTTAAGAGTTACAACGTTGAATTCTTTTTTCACCCCTCTGATTAGGTAAGATATATGTTTTTTTTTTGTGATCATTCCCACGCCTAATCATCTCACAGACAGTTAATCCAAGGTGAGGACAGGACAGGAAACGAGGCATTACGACATCAAAAATACGGTTATCACATTGGTTACGGATTACCACCCGCATAAGAGATGTCACTGAGGAGTTTGACTAGTTGTCTGCCAGCTTGGCAATTATCAACGCTTGTCTGAGGCAGAGACGGGAAAAGGGAATGGGACTGGGACTGGTACTGCGACTGGGACTGGGAAAGATGACTCATGTATGGACACTTAAGTCATAATGGGCAACAGGCACTTAGCTGTGGGGCCCACCTTTGTGGATCGTGACCGAAATGACTTTTACAGGTAAAAACTTACCATTTAGGCCAAATTTAGACATTATCACCGATACAAAAACACACACAGTCACACCGACAACAGAGACCATTGTTCTTTGTGGTTGTGTAAATGCGTGTAATTCCATTTTATGGCTCCTGTGCACCGTTCTGCATCCGCACCATCATATTCCCCTCCCCCCACACCACCGCCCCGTCATCGTCCCCTCTGATCGTGTGTAGAAAATATAACTAAAAAAAAAAGAAATAAAGAAAAAAATGACTTCATAAAATTGTATTTAGTCATGCTACATCACTTTGTAATAATTTTCATTTTGGCGCTTGCTTTGATCTTAAGCCGCGCAACCGCGTGCGGCGTTGTCTGCCCCTGCACCGGCCCTCCTCCCTCTTTGGACCACCTATTTGCCCCCTCCGCTCTCGCTCTCGCTTCCTGGCGCAACTGTTAGGCGGTCGAAACTGCCACCGTGTGGCGTTTCAGATCTGCGCTGTGTTAAATTTGAAATAATGATCATGGTGCTGGTGGTTCTTTCTTCATTTTAGCTGCCAGACCAGATACAAGCTCCGAACTGTACCCCGAACCACGAGCCCCGCACCACGAACCAAACCGTTGTTGGCAACTGTGCAATGTGATTGAGCAATCATCAATAATGCGAATTGAGCATGAAGAAAAGCGAAATTTAAACGTGGTAAGGGAGTTTGCATTTAATGTACATAAATCTGAAGTACACTCAGAAAACAAATGCACTGATATTAAGAAAATCACAAAGTTCTTAACGCAAATTGTACTTTTAAAAGCTAAGGTCTCTTCTTAATTCGTGTGCTATTTTTGTTTAAATTAAACAAATAAAAAACGAATTCGAAATTTCAGGCAGTTTTTTTTATTGTGTACAGCATACTATTTTCTGTTAGCTTTGTTGTTACTTATATCATTACTACTACTACTAGAAATTCGTATTTTAAGTCCCATATACAGACATTTTAGATAGTCTACTAATTTGTATAATTTAAAAAAATTGACAATTTTACAGCGATTCTCTAAATTAGTAGCCGCGGCAGTAAATTTAATTATTTGTCTCTGAATTTTAGAAAGAAAGTATTCTCATTTGCACTTTTATATCCTTGTCAGCTATCATTTTCTAGATGATAATTATGAAATATATATAAAAAGGCTCTCAAATTTTTAGAATATTTTTTTTTTTATATTTAGAAATTCATTTCTAGTCTTAAAAACCAATTTACTGTCACCTGGACGATTTTTTCTTAGTGCAAGATTCAAATGATATTGTAAAATACGTTGAACCTTTTATGGGAAAATGTGCATAACAAAATTGTGTAAAATTATGTAAAAGACAGAAGAAAGCATTCTCGACCAAATTACAAATATATATAAATAAATATAATATAAATTCCTATTGAGAAACTAAATAAAATATCGCAAAAAAATATTAGTTACGTAGTTTTGAGTTTTCTGGTATTTTAATATTAATTTTAACATACATCAGCTAAAATATTTATTTTTTAATGAATTTATTTAAAATGCTGTCCTTTTCCGTGTCTTCTGATTGACATTAAAAAAGTAGCCACTATTTTGATATAGGAGCAAAAGAATATAAGTCGTTAATCCGATTAAATATTAATCAAAAATATGATGGAAACTGACTTTTCTTTTGAGCATTTCCTTTCAATTGAACTCAAAGTCAAAGTAACTTTGAAAATTGCATCTCAGCCCTTTTCCATGTCTCCAATAACATACATTTTTCCAAATGTCAATACCAAATACCAACTACCCGTGGGCACTCCCCATATGGTTGATATTTACCCACAACACCGTCATGGTAACTTTTCAAGTAAATGGCAACGAGCCGTGTAAACTGACCACTGGCTCATATATCATTTAGGTCAATATATGTGTGTAGATGCTCACATAGTTGACGGGCCGTTTTCCCATAAATAGCACGTGTTGTATGTTGTCGTATTTACCCGTGTTGTTGTTGCTGTTGTTGTTGTATCTCCGTCCATTCGACCTTTGCATGTGCTCGTGTTCCATGTGCAATGATTTCATGGAAAAGCATTCGACTCGGTTTTTATGGTCTCTTGTTGTCCGTCCTTCTGAACACTTTTATTCCTAACTAACTGTTCTGACCTTGTTGGCATTATTTTCTTCTTTTTTTGTGCCAGTCTTTTATAGCTGTTGACGTTCGCTATTAACAAGATGACCATTTGCATCTATAAATGTATATGAGTTTTTGTATGTGTGCATGTGCTTTTGTACACAAGATATCATTTTGGAATTTGTTAAAGCCACGAAGACTTCTTGCAAGGTCAATGAGATCGTGAAATTATTTATTATTACAACTGCTGCAGCTAATGAGTAAGTAGACATATAGACAGATTTTCATAATCATGGTTTAGTCTTTAGCCCGTTACGTAATCCTTTACACCTAATTATTTTTGACATTAAGCTTTTCGAGAACCTTGTCATGATACAATAGACTTTATCATGTTATCAATTCAGAGTCCTCTATTTCTGTTTTTAAGAACTCAGTTTTAAGCTTATTGTCTGGAAAATAAGTGCTTTACATTCATTTTTTATTTGGGCAACTTAACTAAT
Organism: Drosophila hawaiiensis; assembly: GCA_037043685.1. Classification (NCBI taxonomy): domain Eukaryota; kingdom Metazoa; phylum Arthropoda; class Insecta; order Diptera; family Drosophilidae; genus Drosophila; species Drosophila hawaiiensis. The sequence goes on along the minus strand of JBAMBA010000179.1, from coordinate 42,204 downwards.
ATGACGAATTCTTTTTATTTTTAATCTGATGGATATTTTTCTGGTTTTCTTGAATCAATTTTCCAATTTTTAACCTTAAACATAAAATTTTTTGTATATGATTAGATAAAGTTTTAGTTTATTTTAATATCTACAAGATGAAATTAAATTAATATATAATTAGGAAAATGTGACACTTGATTAAAGTGCAACTTAAAATTGATCGCAGATTGAGCTTACCTCTGCCCATTGGCAAATCCAATCAAAAGCATCAAGCTTCAAGTATATTCCTGCTGCTTAAATGCTCATATAAAGTTAACAGACCAATTAATTATGGTCATTGAGCATTGGGAGAATGTGTGACAGCCATGAAACACGAGCGATCGATGCAACACAACGGTGCCCCAATCCCATATCCCGAATCCTCAATCCCAGACACACACACACAACCAGCAACGACTACTTGAAGTGGCAGGCTATGGCTGGAAACTTAGACTTGGACATGGGACATAGTTGATGTGAATGTGGATTTGGATCAGTTGGGATCGGAACGGGAACGGGAACGGGAACGGGAACGGGAACGGGAACGAGGGACCACACACATCGTGTGTGTGACGGCGATAAAAATCACAGCATGTTGCAAACAGCACAGAACAGCGATGCATGATGCTGTTGTTGCTGTGGGCAAATCTTTTGACAGTTGTGTTGAAGCATAAAGATGCCAAACAACAACAGCAACAACAGCAACAACAGCAACAACAACAACAACAACAACCATAATCAAAGCAACAACCACACGGCTAGTAAGTGCGTGAAAATATATATGTATAAATGTGAACCGCCGTCACAGAGGCCCCAGCACCAAAAGCGCATCAATCAAACGGCACCGCCAACGCCGCAAAGCGATCTCCAACGAACACACACACACACATACCAACACACACACACACATATACACGCATACACACACACACACACTCGCAGTTAGTTCGATCAATCATTTATTATGGCGTCGCTGATGGCGGCCCCATCAGGCTTCGTTGGTGGGCACCGGAATCCCCCAAAGAAAATAGTAAAATATTTTCTATGGTACCCTTATACGAGTAATTATTATTTTTATTCATTTTTTGTCTTGTATCATTTTTTGTGTTTGCTTTTGCGGCTTTATTGACTATGTTTTGGGGTGGCCTGGCCATTTGGAGCCACTTAAGAATTGTATTTTGAATTGCTTGTTCGATCCAAAAATAAGACGCCAACAAAATAGACATTTAAAATGCCTCACACATGCTGACATTCAACAAGTGATATTGCACATTAGATCAACAATTGAAGCAATAATGGTTTTAAGATCAGGTCTACATATATATCACCCAATTATATCAATTTTCTTAACATGTTTCTGAATAACTTATGTGTATTTGATCACCATAAAAATGTACATCAATTTTTTATTTAATCTAACTTAATTTCAGAAAAAAAGTTAAATTAAATTTAAAATATAGTTGGGAAAAATTTTATATAATTCGTTTTACTAAGTAATTAAATTAATAATTTAAGATAACAAGAAAATAAAATAAAATTATTAAAGGGATATGTTAAGTCGTGTGGTAATAAACTGTAAAAGGGTCCATCGTTTCCAGGATACATAAAACCCAATCAAACTTAAAAAAATGTTAAGCGTTTGTGGAAAGTAAAATGTTAAGAATTCATAGAGAAAGAGACAGAAATAGCACAAAAATAAAAAAAATCTGTGAACCCTTTCGAGTAAGGTAAGATTACCACAGATAGAATTATTTAATTTTATGCACACTGTGAGAAAAGGTCCAGAATATTCAGAAAGACCAAATAAGCTAATCTGTTGACCCTGATCAGTAAGGAAATAAAACTTGATTTGGCTATATACCACTTGTATCTCTGATGCAGGGTATAGAAAATATTGAAATTCTTTCTACGGTTTGGTCAAATTAATTGCAGCACACAGCCAAACACACAACAAGATGCTCACAAATGAAAATACAAAAAAAAATATGGAATAAATAACAACAGCAACAACAACGAAAAATTAAGCACGCAACTTTGGCCGCCCAAGTTGGCCAAAACGCTGTTGGTGGGCTGCTAACGTCGACGGCAGCTGCGCTGCTCTTGTGAGCGGTGAGTAAACATGAAATTTAGTTTGGCTGCTCTATTGAAATTGTTGTTTGCTGTAGCGCTTTTATTGCCACATAAATATGGAAATTTTTCATTAGCAATATCCGTTTCCGATTTATCTTAATGGATTCACAGAACTATCTTGTTGTTGCTGTTGCTGTTGTTGTAATTAAGAATGGGCTACCGTTTTTTTTTTTTTGGCGTGGAGCGGAGATTCCAACAAACATGTTGCATAAGCGACGCCGACGTCGACGTCAACGTCGAAATCAACGTCGAGTTGGGCTCTGTGTGGGTCCTCTGATTGAATGTTAAAGCTTTGGCCAATGAAAGCGGCTATTAAGTCTGGCCAGCCAACCAAGACACAGTTGGCAACTTGGGTGGCAACATGCCATTCACCAATCACACACACACACACACTCAAGGAACAGCACAGCACAGCAGCTCTGTGTCTGTGTATGTCGGCGGCGGCGCCGCGAAAAAGAAAGCGCGTGCAACAGTAACAACAACAACAGCAACAAAAAGCAGAAGGAGAAGCTGAAGCTGGAGCAGCAAGGGGGAAAAAACTCAACCGACCGGAACTGCAACTGGCGCTATATGCAATTATAAGCTGCATGTGTTCCTCTCTCTTTCGCTCTCTCTTTCTCCCTCTTCCTCTATGCATATATATATATATATATATATATATATATGTGTGCGTATATGTGTGTGTGTGTGTGTTCAGCAACAATAACAAACAGTAGCCAAGATTTTCCTTCGCCAAAGATTGACAGAAGCAGCGGCAACTGCACTTGAAACTACACTGCTAGAAATTAAGCGAAATCAAAATAATCGTTCTTACAAGTAATTTTGTACTTAAAGCGATTAAATTTTATTTATGATGAATCTATATCTCCATGATGTATGACATAAATATCGTATTTCATACAACTTAGATATTGATTACAAAAATCATTAAATATTTATTTAAACGAAAATGTTTTAAAATGACAACAATAAAACTAAAAGAATCTCAAAATAATCTTAAACAGAGGAATTTCGGAATTGCAAAAAAGTCTTGACAAACAGTTTTCATTCTCTAGTCTAGGATTTTAATGTGATTACAAAAGTCTGTATAATTTTTGCAAGTGTAGTCACTGTTTGGTTATTGGGAGCGGGGACCACCGAGCAGAGAGATGATGTGTCCAGAGATCCCAAGCTGCTAACTGCTGAGCAACATGTTGCTGCTGCTGTTGTTGTTGCTGCTCTTGTTGTTGCTGTTGTTATATTTTGTTGCTCATCTTTGTTGCGCCTTGTTTTTGATCTTTCACGCTGTAAATTATACAGCAGCAGCAACCGCAAACAACATCAATTTTATTTGCTTTTTGTTGTTTTTGTTGTGATTGCTTTGATGCAAATTGTTGTTGTTGTTGTTGTTGCATGGCTGCTATCTGCTATCTGCCTGGCTGTCAACAACACAAATAATTGTTGGCAACATTGCATGTGAAACGGTTTTTCTTGTGTTGGCAACACAACGTTTGCTTGTCATCATTTTTAGTGCATGCTGGCGGGCATATTTTAATCTGTTTGATGCGACTACAGTAAAGTTTGCCTATGCGCAAAATTACTTAAGTTCCCATGGTATAGTTTTAGTTTTGAACTTCTCTGGAACCCTTTGCTATGCTAAGTTATAAAACGCACCATAAAAAACCTTGTTTAACGATTTTTTCGCGCACAATAGCTTCCTAGAAGAAAAAACTAAATCCAAACGGCTAATAAAGGTTGTTGTTTTTTTGTGTTGTTGTTTTTGCTTTTCGAATAAAAAGCTAAACTCGTTATTTTAGACCACACACACAGAACGGGGCTAAGGCTGAGGCGCCCAGAAAGCCGCGGCGCACACTTAAAAAAGCCAATAAAAAAACAACAACAAATAATTGCTAATTTTATGCTCGAATAAGAAACGCAAAAGGATCAAAATGGGCACCTCAAAGCAACAAAAACAAGAACGGCAAGGGCAAAACAAGCGGCATAAATTAGAGCGAGCGAAATAGCAATATAGAAACGTCACGCACTATCAAACCAGAAAATGATCAATGGGGGCACATACACCAACTAACAGGGCGGCAGACAAAGACAGAGAGACGCTGCGAGAGAGAGAGAGTGAGACAGAGCCACGGCCAGAGCCACACACAGCGAAGCGATAGACCACCCATGACGAAACGACGAATTAAAGGCCACCCACGAAGAGCGAGCATATGTGCATGCCTATGTGAGTGTGCGTGTGTGTGCGAGTGTGAGTGTCGTATGTGTGTGTTTGTGTGAGTGAAAAGGCCTTTGAAAACAAACTCAGTATTGGTTATGAGAAGGAAAGAGATATGCTGAGAAGATAATTGAAATATGTACAACCTGAACATGTGCGCTGAAGTGGGCACACACACAAATTTACAAATTTCAAAATAATAAAAAGCGGTCAGACACGAGCACAATAAATAAATAAAAAGCAAACATGTGTCCGCAAACATATAAACATATGAAACAAATAAGCATACATATGTAAGGCATGGCAAGTGAAAGTGTTAAATTGTGCGCCTACAAATGTAAAATTGTTGTCGTATAATTCCTGTGTTTAAAAATATTGCATATTATTTTAAAAAAAAGTCAGATTTGTTTTGGAAAGCTGTTTTTCGGTTACTTTTCATTCGCAGCGCTGCCAGATGTATGAAAGTTAATGGCACCCTGTGTTGAGAATATCGATATACCGATAAGTCTCACACAATTAGCAGTATTTGTTCGCCGGCGTTGTTGCTTTTTTTTGTGGCTTCTGTGTCAACCTCTTTCAACTAGAATTTATAACAAATAATTGTCCACTGTCTCTGATTTAATTTTCAACTTTGTTAAATTTATTGTTGCACGAAGATGCCACCAAAAAAGGCACCAGCAGGTCCGAGCAAAAAAACGGAGCAAAAGAAGAAGGAGAAGGTCATCGAGGTAAGGCTCAAATTGCTTGTGCACGTCTGCCCGAACATAACCTCAATTGGGCAGCGACCACGACAGACAACGTCAACAAATTAGGAAATCTTCTTAATCTTTCTTTTTAACAGGATAAGACATTTGGTCTAAAGAACAAGAAGGGCAACAAGCAGCAGAAGTTCATCCAGCAAGTACAGAAACAGGTGCAGGCCGGTGGCCATCATCCGCGACAGGAAGGTGACAAGAAGAAGGATGAGAAGGAGAAGAAATTGGCCGATCAGCGGGAATTGGCAATGATCTTCAAGCCGGTGCAGACGCAAAAAGTGGAGAAGGGCACCGATCCCAAGTCGGTGGTCTGTGCGTTCTTCAAACAGGGCCTCTGCACCAAAGGCGACAAGTGCAAATTCTCTCATGATTTGACCCAGGAGAACAAGGTGGAGAAGCGATCGATGTATGTTGATATGCGTGATGGCGACGACGATCTGATGACAAACTGGGACGATGCCAAGCTCAAGGAGGTCGTCGACAAGAAGCAGTCGGGCGAAAAGCAACGACCCACAACGGATATTGTATGGACAACTCTCGATCTTCTCCATTGCTCACATTTGTTGAACCAACCCTAAATCTTGCTTTCAGATTTGCAAATTCTTTTTGGAAGCGGTGGAGAAATCAAAGTACGGCTGGTTCTGGGAATGTCCCAATGGTGAGAAGTGCATCTATCGTCATGCGCTTCCACCTGGCTATCAGCTGAAGCGTGACAAGAAGAAGGAGGACAAACCGACGGAGATCTCGCTGGTCGATCTTATTGAGAAGGAGCGTGCTGCGTTGGGACCGAATCAGACGCGCGTCACATTGGAATCCTTCCTCGCCTGGAAGAAACGCAAACTGCAGGAGAAAAAGGAGAAACTTGTCGCCGAAGAGGAGCGCAAGAAGAACGACTACAGCAAGGGCAAACAATTTGGCATATCGGGTCGCGAAATGTTCAGCTTCAATCCCGATCTGGTCGACGATGGTCCCATGGAGGATGGTGACGCTGCCTTCGATGTCTACAATCGTGACGAAGATGACGATGATAATACGGTCGAGTTTAAGGAACTCGATTTGGCCGCACTCTCGCTGGCGGCAAAGGAGGTGGACGGATCCGGCACCATTGCGTCCAGCACAAGATTGCTCGATCAGGCAACTGAAGCAGCTAAAACCGCACAGGCCGAGGATGCGGCGCCAGCTGCTTCAAGCGTTGATAATGAGCCCGCCATCAATAAGGATCTATTCGTTGATCTTGATCTGGGTGATCTAGATGATATAGATCTTGACGACGACGAGGACGATTAGGCAGCCCAATTAGCCAGCGAATTTAACGCTTTGTTAAAGTTTTGATATTTGAATTGAAATGCAGCATAAACACACAAACACACACCTAATGCATTCTGCCTTTAGCAACTTTCGATCAATAAAATTGTGGCTTTCACAAGTTCGCTAAGAAATGTATCCTTTTAAGCAAAGTTTTAATATACATTTATATTTTTTTCACATAAAATTTACATTAATAGTTAGGTACTAAAAGATATTCACGTCATATTTTATATATCTTGCAGAAGTTGGTTCATTACACGTTCATTCCAAACTGTAATTACCGATGTCAAACCCGAAAGAACACGTATATCGATCCTCCCGTTTGCCACCATTCGCCGCAGTTTGCGCATAAACCAATTCACTTTTTTGCTCCTCGACCGAAATACGTAATTGAAGGCATTTTCCTCATTGATATAGAGCTGATTTCTCGTCGCATTCCTTCCATTTCCCAATTGCGAATTTACTCTTTTTGAACGCTTCTTGCAGTTGATTTGTTCCTTACTTAAGCATTTCGATCTAGATGAGCAGTTGCCGCGACCCATTCTAGTGCAATATCGTATATTGAATAATTCTGAATTTATACAAATTTTGAGCATAAATTATAGGTGTCAAAGTTATATATATTTATATTGTATATATATATAGTTAAAAGTCAAATATTGATAGTTGAAAGCCAAAAGGGCATGGAAAATTTCTCATAACTCGTCCATTTCCTCATGGATCTTGTTGAGTCTAAATATTTCCTGTAAATTTAGTTCGATAGAATTCGTCCCTGTGATTCTAGCTAACCAATCCCTTAAAAGGATTTGGCAGAGACATTTGTCGCCGACTAAAGGATTATTTTTAGATAGGATAGACATTTTTCATGGCAATCAGCTGACATTCTGAGATATTGTGCAGTTCTTTGTTGTACATAAATTTATTTAACAGTAATTTGGGCATGCAATAGAACTAATCAAATAATTCTAAATATAATATTTAAACAAAAAGTGATAGCAATACAGCTACCAAAAGCCAGGAGGCAGTACACCCACAGCCTGTGGAATTTGGCGTTCACGTAAAAATTTCGAGAGCAACATTTCGAGACGCGTTTTGGGACCGCCCTCATCGTAAGCCGTCAGTTGCGGCATATAGATTGTCTGGATGTACAGTAGGAGTTTCAAGAAGTTTCGGCCATAGGCGCGCCAAAGCTCGAAGCCGAGTGTTTGGAGCATCTCCATGATCATGGTGGCACAGATGTCGGGCAGCGGCGTCACATTCATTATGTGCGTCAGCCAACACCAGGCCTCCTCCAAGCCAAAGCAGTGTGCGGATCCATCCGCTTTGCGACCAGGCGTGATGATAACTGCCGCATAGAGTCGAGCAATTCCCGTCTGGCGCTTGAGGAACATATCCGGCTTTTCCAGCTCATTATTCTCGGATAGACGATAGCCCATTGTCTTCAGATATTGCTCGGGCGTCTGTCCTGACTGCTGGGGTATTACGTACGGCACCAGATACGGCGACTCCTTGTACATGTAGGCCAAGAAGATCTTGCCAAAGTCTGGCAACAGTCTCCAAAACGTAACAATCACCGAGGCAAATGGAAACGCTGCCTGAGGATTACTCGATATGGCTGTGTCCGTTTGGCTAACGAACTTCTTGGCCATCAGCAGGATGCAATAGTCTCGCGCGAGTGGATGATCATTGATCGTAATCGTTGTTCCGTCCGTTGTCCTCACTGGCTGTCCGGCAAAGAAATTGTATAACTTATCAAAATTGGTCGTCAGATGTTGGGCACTGGCCGCTGTTATGGCATTCAGTGGCACGTTGATCGTGCGCTGGCAGTTGGTGCGATACTTTTTCCATGCCTCGTCCGTTTGCAGGGGCTTCACTGCATCCACCTTGCCCTGGTAGAGCGCAATTATCTCATTGTAGAAGGCCAGGCGCGTGGGATGCACATAGCTGTGCGAGATACTGCTGCCAGTAGCTGCTGTTTTTGCTTGTGGCGCCGCCTGAGCATTTGCCACCTCCTGTGCCGCAGTCGCTGCTGCCGCTGCAGTTGCTGCTGCAGCAGCTGCATCAGCGGTTGCTTTCCGCTGTGCCGCCTCCAGTTCCTGTTGTTGCTGCTGCTGCTGCTGCTGCTGTTTCTGTTGCTCCTTGGCTTCGAGAATGCGCTGCTTTTCCGTCTCCTCGGCGAGCTGTTTGGCCTTGTTCAGCAACTGTTGTTCCTGCTCCGACAGTTGCTTGTGCAGATTCTCTTTGACTCTATCCAAACTCTGGCAATATTTCTCGGCTTTGAACACACAATCTAATTCGGGAGGCTCACAGTTGGCATTCTTAATCTTAGCCACCAGCTGATCAAACAGTTGCACCAAATCACGCAACTCTGCATTTTGGGCGCTGCATGCTTGCACCGTGTCCTTGTCCAGTGAGAGGAGCAGTTTCGTGACCGTCTCGTATTTCTTGTAGAATCTCTGATGATAACGCGAAACACCCTCGATTGTGAGTAGATGCAGTTTCTGGTTGTTCTGCTTGAGCAGCGCCTCCTGTGCCCGCTGCTGTGTCTCCAGCTCCGCTTTGGCCAGCTGCTCGGCCTGCTGCTGCAAATGCTTATCGCTCTCCCATTTTCTTACACGTCTGCTGGCGAGTTGTTGTTGCTGTTGCTCGGCTTGCTTCTGCGCCGCTTGTCGTTCATGGATCACACTCTGCTGCCGTTCCTTGATCTGTTGCAGTTGCTGTTGCACACTTCGCCTGCACTCCTGATCAAGTTCTCGCCGCACAATGCTGGCATTTATCTCGTTCACATCGGGAAAATTGCCAACGATATCAACTGAAATTGCCTTCGTTTTTGTGTTCTCTTTCTCAACTGCAGTTGGCACAGGCAAAACGGGTGCTGGCTCCTTTCGAACCTCCTGTCGTGGTGCTTTCAAGTCCGGTCCAATTGTACGGGGTCCGGTGCCGTAAAGAGAAACTAAAGCGGCGCGTTGCAATACGGCTTGCACACGATCCCAAACCAAATCATCCACGCTCTGCAATCAATTGCATGCTCTTAAGTACATACACAATACTTATTAGGATTCAGAATAAACTCACCATGTTTTTTTAATTTGAGATGTGTTTATATAGTCTTAGTTTAGTTCTTATACAGTGTGAATATTTAGCGATCTGACGCCGTCGAGGGAAATAAAAATCATATAGAATTTGGAGATGGGTAGCTGTAATTCATTTATGAACTAGTTCCAGTTGGTAAGCAGCTGAACTTGTATTGCATTCTTTGAAATTGGTTTTTAATTTAATAGGAGGCGACCATTTGATTATATCAAAAATAATTTATTATGTGCTTATTTTTTATATGTTTTATTTGTAAACAAAGCAGTGATTTGCATCGTTCATTATGACCAGCACACACCATTTGGTGAACCGATAACATCGATGCATGGAACTGGGCTTAAAACAATCGATATCTGTATAATTTAATGTATTTTCGATCGCGTAAACAATAAGAACATAAAAATTGAGGGTTCCATTTAAAGCTATCCATATTTAAAGGACAAGTACACATTTAGAAAAATTTTGCTCCATAACTGCCATCCATTTCGATTAGCTCACATTTGCCCTTCTCCTCGAGCAGACGCAAGGCATTCAGTAGCACAGCCTCGTCCACATCGTGAAACTCCAACTGGGTGGTATTCTCACCCGAGGCTATCTCGTACAACGTACAAATGCTATTCGTTTGTCCAGTCTCCTGAATCCAGTCATAGACCATATTTCCGTATTCATCCAGCGTGTGCCAATACACCTGCCACTCCTGCCTCTTTTTATCCAGCGGTGCAGCATGTCCCGTCTGCTGCAATTGCTCCAGGATTAGCTGGATGAACTCTGGCGAGAGGCGGCGATTAATTGATTCATTACAAAATAATGGCGAGGTTTGATCGTTGATGCCAAGCGTAAATTTATTGTTGTGTTTGAGGTATTTGAGAAAGAGGTCTGTCCACACCTTAAATTGTTTCTGGCGTGTTTCCTCATGCGGCTGCAGACTGTGGACACATTGTGAGTTAGCTAGTTAGCCAATTTGTTGCTATTGAAGTTACTTACGTGAAGAAAGGTGGAAATGTGTATTCCCACGGCCATTGAAACTCGGCCATTGTTTGGCTTAGATTGACGTCATATCATTTTGCAAAGCTCAGCTGTTTAACTAGAGTTGCCATCAAGCAATTATATATCGTTACTTATAGCGATAACCGATCACATTCAATATTAAGCGCGTCACAACGAATCAATTTAAACTGTCATCGCAAATACGATGAGGCAGTTGAATAGTTTCACTTTTCTGCTTTATTTGTCTTAAATAGAAAAATTGTGTACATTAACATTTTTATTCCATACAGTTTGAGTTGATCTCATCTTTGCTATTATTTGTTTTCATGCAATTCTTACATTTTCATCCAAAAGTAAACATGTAGAGACAAAAAGAAGTTTGTAGATATCGGCATTTTGCTTTGCATCATATTCATAAATATCCATTTACATATACATATACTCATATCAGCTATATATTCGTGTTCAATATATTTAAAGTACTAGGAGGCGCAACACTATACATTCAATATTTCTGTTTCTTTTTTTGTTATTTTGTTAATATAGATTTTATTAGTTTTCTCTTCATTTTGCTTTACCAGCTGCTTTGCCTTATCTGCATTAATATACCACTGCCTGTTGCCATTATTCATTTTGCAATCCATTTTATATCTATTTAAATTTAATGCTGTTAGTAAATTTACGTTTCTTTACTTTACTTGTTTTCTTCTTCTTTATAAAAATTAGGAGCATCGTGTGCTTTAGAAGTAATTTTCTGTGTTTTCTTGTGCTGTATATTTTGGTTTCTTATTTGCTGTGTTCCAACTGGCATTTGAAGTAGGCTTGATTTATTTATTTAATGGTAATAATGATATTTTTTGTGTGATCATGCTGTAGGCTGAAGGAGGAGAGCTGTGTGCAGGCAGTTTATATTTAGGTAACGCATACATTCATTGCGTGGTAAATACGAAATATTTGTTTAGTATTATTATGTTTTTGCACTTTGCTTTTGCCTTTATTTGGTTTTTTGTACACTTGCGTGGAAATTCTCTAGAGCCATCCACGTCGGGAAACAAAGAATGTCTCTTGTGATAGTTCAGTTTTTGTGTTAGCTAGTTTTAAAGAGTTTTACAGTTAGTTCCTAGTTAACAAGTGAGGTTCGGTTGAAATCATTTTTGTTTACTATATATGTAAGTAGGTATATGTTACTCTTCTTTCGGTTTCGCTCCAATTGTGGAGTTATGTACTTAGCATGCTCGTGTTGCTATTTCTAAAGATATTTGTATATAGCAAAATAACATTTTCTTGTCTCGTACACATAGTAAAGCGATCTACTAATTCTCTTTATTTAAAAAAATATAATAAAGAAAATTACAAAATAAATGCCCTATATCTGTTTGCTGTGCTTAAAGCATATTGATGAAAATGTACACTTGAAATGCTTTGCTGGTTCTCTTAAAATTACCTTTAAATGAAATGCAATAACAAATGGCATACAAATCGAATCCGAAATAAAAATATAAAAACAATGCGCATACGATTTGTTTCGCATGTCGGATCGTCACCGTGGAAAACAAAAATGTCGGTGCATCATAGCTTAATTTACAGCACGCTTCGAAAACATGTTTTCAAAAAAAAAAAAATTTAAGGGTCTTATAAAATTTTTGTGTTTTTGGTTTATAAATTTGAAACAAATCTCAAGCTTAAATAAATGTATGTATCTTAAGCTCCTAATAACCGAACAGAGGATCAAATAAACAATAGACAGCTTATAAATTACATAAAATACATAATACGCTCGCTCTAAATATCATTTACATACAGTTCTTAGACCTCTTACACATACGGTATTTATTATATAATATGCATTGTTATAGTTATTGGTAAACTATTTAAAAATGGCATGTGGTCGACAAGTATGCGCTTCACATATCGTTAATAGATATTACATTATACATATACATACATTTATTATATATCGAGTTGGTATAAATCGAGACACGAGCATTCCATTCCGACAATATCCATATTTTTCATTTGCATATTGAATTTTAGCTTGCTCCGCATTGGTTGCTTGGTTGGTTGGTTGGTTTTTTAGCCTATGGTCTAATTGAGTTACATATACATATATAAAGTTTTGGGATTCTCGAATCACTGCACGTATAGCATGACATGACAGCATGTTGTTTCACACATATGCTCCATATTTCGACTAACGACTAATACTAGAGATATAGCTAAACCTAAGCTACAATTTTTGCCTAAGACGACGATCGGTTTCTCTCAGCCAACTGCCACTGCATTTTTGTGGAGGGCTGCTTGCTCTGTCTGCTACTGCTACTGCTCTTGATGCTGCTGCTGCTGGTGATGGTGCACCTTGATGGTCCTCTACTTGGCCAACGGTTCCAGATAACAGCGCACCGTATTATTCTCATCCAGCATGGCGGATAAATGACGCGCCTGCTGCTGCTGATGATGGTGGAGTTGTGGTTGCTGGTGCTGGAGATGATGGTGTGTGGGAGCAGAATGTTGCTGTAGGTTGCTGTGCGATGTGTGCGACGACGATGATGTGGTGGACTGCGGTGATAGTTTCTGTAACTGCTGACGCTTCTGTGCGGGCGTCTGATTGGCCGGTGGCAGCGGCGGTCCTGCATTACCATGGCCAAATAGCTCGTTAACCGCCAAGCGTGCGCTCGGTGACTTGGCATTCAGCTGCTGCTGCTGCTGTTGCCTGTATGCGCCACGCATGGAGCCCTCACCAACGCCGCCGCTAACCCCAAAAACCGCACCATTGTGCTCAATGGGATGGGCGATTGTTGTTACTGCCGATGTTTGCGGTGGTGCTCCATAATCTAAAGGCAAGCCATTCTTGCGCTGCTGGCGTCTGCAAATTTAATTGAAAATGAAGAGTTTATTTTTAATAAACATAAACTGATTATCAGAACTTACTGAAACCGCCGCTTAAAATCCTCATCCTGGAGCGCCATTAGGCGACGCATGCGCTCATCACTTTGAGGTGGCAATCCATGCGTATCATCATCATCCATATCGCTCTCATTGTCCTCATCATCACAGACGCTGTCGTGCAGCTGCTCCGCTGCGGTCACCTCGTCGTCATACTCATCATCATCATCGTCGTCGTCATCGTCATCATCATCATCGGCTGCACAGCGTCGAGGCGGTTGCTTCTGCTTTGCCTGTAGTTGTTGTTGCTGGTTTCTGGAGGTGACGCTGCCACCACTAAGGCTACCACCACCATAGCGACTCCCGCCGGCGGCAACTGCGGCGCGCATGCTATTAAATACGCCCGTGCCGACGCTATTGTTGTACACCTCATCCACATCAAAGTCACCCACTTCGTAGTGCTGGGCATCCGAGTTGCGGTTACTCAGTATCTCCTCGTAAACGGGGCCATCGCCTCCGACACCGCCGCCATTGCTACTGCCGCCACCGCCTTGATTGTAATAGGCATCGCCGCCGAGTCCCTGGCCCATGCCCATGTTCATGCCCAAGCCGATGCCCTGGCTAAGATCACAGTTGGAATGCTTATTTCTATACTGTTGGCGCTGCTGTTGCGCCAACAACTCCTGCTGATACTGCGCCATGTGTGGCGGTGGCGCTGGCAACTGTTGTTGTCCACCAGCACGTCGCTGCTGATGCTGTAGATGCAACAGATGTGCCTGCTCTTCATCCGATGATAACTGTTGCTGTTGTTGCTGCTGCTGACGTTGCTGGCGCAGCTGCTGCTGTTGCTGCAGCTGTTGCTGATAGTAGGCGGCATTATTGGGTGGGTCCAGTGCCTCGGCATAATGTGGATACGTTTGCTGGGCGGATGGTGGCGGCTGTTTCATGCCGCTGGTCTTCTTATATGATGGATAGAACAATACCTGCGAGGCAGGCGTAACGCGACTGTGCAGCGAGCCGCTGGGTGAGGCGGGCACAGCGCCAGCGCCGCCTCCTCGCTTCTTCTTGCTATGCTGGTTATTATGCTTCTGTGTCCAATAGAACACCTCATGTGACTGCTGTGGCGAAGCGCCACCGACACCGCCACCGCCACCCGGAACTCCCGTATTGTTGTAGTATTCACGCTGGCCACCAGCTTGCGGATGCTTCCAGCTGTAGTAGTCGGGTTGATGATAATAGGATTCGCCTGGCTGTTGCTGCAGCTGCTGTTGATGCTTGTGGGCAAAGATCAGATGCGTCGAGCCGGCTGAGCTAGTGGGCGATGCATGTCCCACGCTGGCCATTCCCGTGGAGCGGAGTGTGCCGCGCTCCAGCACAACCGCTCCAACTGGCGTCACCGGCTGCAGGCTGCCCGCAAGGAGGCCACTCTTCAGTGTGCGTCTCTGCTGTGCTTCACTTAGTTCGCAGTCGGAACCAGCGCCCATAATTATGGCATCTTCATTAGCTGGCTGATCATGCTGATGCTGCTGCTGATGTGGTTGCTCCTCATCGTGACCATCATCGCTCGAGCCCAGCGGCAATTTTGACTTGGACTTGGAAAGAGTGCCAGCAGAGTTGGTAGCAACGCCACCGCTGACACCACCTGGTCCTCCATTGCCGGAAACAATGCCCGAGGAAATGGATGTTTTGGAGCAGCGCAGGCACTTTGGAAGCCAAGCATGCTGACGCACATATTTACGATACTCGCGTCGTATCTTCTCGTTCTGTATGCAATGGAACACAAAGATGTATAGGCCCATCAGCGTATTGAAACAGACAAAGCAGTAGCCATAGATGGCGGCCACATCCTCATCCAGTTTGGCGCCGCGTAAATAAAAGTAGGCACAGCACCAATCGGCGCTCAACAGCAGCAAAAACACGAACGAGCAGCGTATGTCAAATCTAGTAATAAATTATTAAATTAAAGCAAGTGTATCGATGTCTTAGACAGAGAATAGAGACGACTCCAACATACCGCACATTGGCCAGACGCGTGTGCTCCTTGGTCTTCAGGGCAGTGCGTGACTTTCGACGCATGATGATCCACGACAAGAAGGTGTAGCTAATGGCCGCCTGTTCAGAGAGTATCACGGATTTAGGCAAATGCTTTCAACTATGGGTTTTTCTTTTAACTACTTCACACAAAAACCTACCACAAAAAACATTAAAATGGGGGCCACAAAGGTGACATAGAATAGCGCATTGGCTTCCATTAGGACGCAGTAATCATTTCGTAGTGTGTAGGTGCTCGGATTGATGCCCAGTGAAATGGCAACCACACTCAGTGAGAGGCCATAGGACAACAGATAATAGCAATTCACCTTTGGCGTCTGATCCACCTCCAGCAGCAGCTCATCCGAAGTGAGCGTCGAGTACGAATGGAAGGCTGTGTTCGAGTTGTGTGTGAAATGTGGATGGATGGATGGATTAGAAACTGCGCTACGCTGCCAGATTGCCCATTACTGCTTACCTTCATAGCAAAACCAGGCGGTGCCCGAGAGTATGGCACAGTGGAGAAAGACGGTTATGAACCCACAAAATATGCTTGTTTCGGTCTGTTCGATTCCCAGCAGAAAGAGCAGCTCAATGGCCAGCAGGCAAATGTAAATGCTGCTATAAATCGAGGTGCGTGCAGACTGCAGAAAAAGAGAGTACGAAATACAGAGATAGACATAGAAAGAGATAGAGAGGGAAAGAGGGGAGAGAATGAAAATTCTGATAAGTTTGAGTTTGTCACAAAAAAAATACTAGAGCTTTAAAAAATGCGAACGAGGAGGAGCCAAGCAGAATTCGGAATCTGTGTTGAGAATCACTTCACAATTCGATTACAAATATTAATTCCGTTTCCACGACAAATTTTGCCTCGAACTTAATTTAGTTTACAAATAATTTTTGGTGGTTTTTGGTGGTGAAAATATCCAGAAAATAAGTAAATAATATGACTAATACAACTTTTAGCGCATATAAATAAAAAGATAATAGAAGGTATATGAATGTAGAACAAGACACGAAACAAGCAACACAAATATACAAAATACTACACAATGAATAAACACAAATACATAAATATTTACAAGACAAAATTAAAAACAATGTTTTTTATTAATATTTAATTAAAATACACAAAGAAAATGAGCGAAATGACAAAAAACGAAACTAAATGCATAAATATGATCTTGTTTTAAGTTAATTTTTGTTAGAAAATGAAATGCACATAAAAATTAAACATTTGTTAAGATTACATTTTGAAGTTACTCACAACAAACGTTTTTAAAGCATGCCGAAAATGATATATTATTAAATGAAAGAAGTTTCATACCTACGTTAAGGAAAATGCGCTAAACTTAATTGAACTAAACACGAACTAAGTAAATAACTATAGCTAAACAGATGTTCTTCAGTTTTTAGCAGTGTGAGGTTTAAATAAATTTTAATTTAAAAAAGATCAACTAAAAGTTTGATCAACGCTTAAAAGGTTACTTATAATCACGAATAAGCCTTTCACTAAAGTCTTCTTCTGTTTGGAAATTGTGTTAGTCAAGGTTTACATATACAAAATTTGTGTTACTTAAGTTTTATATCACATGTGCAGATCTCGTCCAGTGAAGGCGTCTCTTTGCAATTCTACATCCAGCCTTCAGACAAATATAAATATATATATATATATATATATATATATATATATCTAGTCTAGTCTATGCTGTTATTGTATTCCTAGTATATCCTAGCCTAGCCTAGCCTACAATTGTGTAATTGTGTGCTTATTGTTTTCACCACCACCACCACTTATATTGCAAGTCATCCATATTAGCCTGCATTATAATGTTGTTCGAGTCCAACGCGGTGCTGCCACCATCCACATTCAGATTGTGATTGTGTTGCTGCGTATGCTGCTGTTGCAGGTTTTGTTGTTGCAGGTGTTGTTGTTGCTGCTGCTGCTGTTGCTGCTGCTGTGACTGTTGTCGCGCCTGCAGATAATTGTGGCTAATGTTTAAATTGTTGCTTGCGGCGGCAGCATTGGCAGCAGCTGAGCCCACATTTGCCGCATGTTGCTGCAGTGCAGCAGCAATCGATGCAGCCGCTGCAGCAGCAGCAGCTGTTGTCGTTGTGGTCGCCGCATTTGCTGCACCTGTTTGCGGGCCGTGTGCATGATGTAAATTTAGATTTAGATTGTTCATTTGCATGCCGCCGCGTTGCGTCTGATTTATGTTGTTGTGACTGTGCGAGAGCACCACCGCCGCAGCGGCAGCTGCAACCACCTGCTGCTGCTGTTGTTGCTGTTGCAACTGTTGCTGCAGATTATAGTTTAAATTGTTGCGATGCGAATTGCGTATGGAGTTGTGCTGTATGAAATTCGTGTGCTGCTGTTGTTGTTGCTGCTGAATATTGTTGTTGTGATTGTTGTGGTTATTATTGGGGCCAGTTGGCGCAGTCAGTGTTAGAGATTCGTGTGTCTGATCGCGTATATTATTCTGCTGGCGTCTGCTGCTCCCCGCCCGCTGATGCGGCAGCTGAGTGGAATTTGCGTTTCTTACCTTGACGAAGACCCCGTTGAAGAGCTTGAGCGTGAGCAACGCTATTATGATAAAGACCACGCAAATCGCAACGCTAATGTAGATAAAGATGCGCATATTGCCATCGAACATTGTGAATAGCGAATGCTGATGCTCATCGACGACATCCATAAGTATCGCAAAGTTGGTCAAATGATTGCAACTGCAAACGCTGTGCGTGCGATTTGTCGACTCCAAACTGCAGCCATTGGCGGACCAAGCGCTGTAAGTGTCAAAATATAGATAAATGTGTTATATATCAGAGTTGGATTATTAGTTGTGCTCATGGTGTAATTACTGGTCAATGTAGTTCCAAAATACGCAGGTGGGATTGCTAACGTTCTCCGTCTTCAGATGCTTCAACACCAATTTAATTGGCTGCGATAGTTGAATGTGGCGTCCCTTGCCCAAGCTGGCGGAGATCACCTTGCTGTTGAGTATGCGAACGCGCTGCTGCAACTCTCCAGCATTTGTATCGCTATCGTTGGACAATATTGCCGTATTGCGCACTGCACCGAATGAGAGAGAGTATATAAATATATATATATATATATATAAGGTATTATTTATTAACCAACTTACCATAACTACGTGCGCTCTTTAAATCGAAATGATCATAACTGGGCTTGAGTATCGACTCCAAGCGATCGAAGGCGGCAAACACAATGCGCACCAAGCCACCCTCGCTGTTCTCCTTCAGTGCGGTGCGTGGCAGCTCAATGCGATCGGAGCTGAGTGGCCACTGATCGGAGTCCGGAAAGACGACATTGCCCTGTATAGTTTTTGTCTCCAAAACGCGAACAGAGAGCACTGCAGCAAATATATGTAATTGAGTATACATTGAGAATACCAACTAATGTTAATAATACCGAATACTTACATATATTTTTGACCTTCTGCACCACATTACGCTCCCGGATGATGGTATCGGCAAGTAGGAAGGCATTGTATTCCAAGCCAGTTAGCAGGGAGGTGGCAACGCGCATTTGATCCTCCTGATTGAGATCTAACCAGGATGAGAGTTGTGATTCGTCGAGCAGATTTGATCCAGTTTTGACAACGCCATGCAATAGCTCCATAATGATTGCCTCGCGCTGACGCTGATCGGGAAAAGTTCCCTTGTCGTGCAGCATCTTCTCGGACATCCTCTGTATGATCTTGGTGGTGACAAGCATGTCGCCGCCATAGAGCGTCTTGCTGCTGGTCACCTCGGACAGATCATTGGCAATTGAAATTAACGACGAGTCCTGTTGATTGACACGCATCTCGAGGCTATTCAGCCACAGACTGCGGCACTGCGTCAAATCCGGTGTTAGTGGATGCCACGTGGGCTCAAAATTGCGCAGTCGCTGATTCTGGTTGACTTTGTGGGCCATGCTTACTGGTGGCTCGCAACTGCTGCTGTTGTGCAGACAATCACCGCCAGCACTGGACGGCGGCGGCATTGGTGTTGTGCTGCTGGCAACTGGCATCTCATCATCGTATTCATCGTAGCCCGCATCGGGCACTCTCTTCATCAGGACACAACGCCACTTGGCGATGCCAGCGGCGCCGCCTGGACATGGTTGTACATTGACGTCGCCCACTCGTGTCATATTCCAGAAGAGATTACGTGCATGCGTTGGTCCGCAGAATAGCTTGGACTCATCTTCAGCACCCATGCCAACCGCATTCAGATTAATGTTGTTTATGGTGCGCACCACGCCGCCACCTGAACCAGGTGCAGTGCCACCAATGCCTAAGCTGTTGTTGTTGGCAGCACTAGCCGCTGTGCCGGGCGTGCGATTTGGTGAGCTCTTGGTGGTCAGCAGTGTGCCATCGTCACTGCCGCCGCCACCTACTCCAGTCAGAATGCGTGTATTCGACGGAGCTGTGACATTGCCAGCACTTCCGCTGCTGGACTTGGTGGGTGCGGTGTCATCGGTGTGATGATGATGATGATGCAATTGCGGCGGTGGTGGCAATCCATCGTGTCGTCCTCCTGGATGCTTAGTGGTTGCACTCGTTACTCCCTTGAGCCTGCCACCCGGTAGCATTGCCGTGCTGCTGCTGGGCGTGGCATGCGTGGGCGGCACACCATTGATGCCATGAATGCCCACAACACCCGGCAGCGTGGGCAAACGCGGCGGCGGCTGTGGCGTTGGCTGAATTAGACCGCTTCCATTGCCAAAAATGGGCGGACCATTGCTGAGCACCCATGGCGGTGGACTTGGCCTATTCGTGGTCGTCGAAGTCTGCGCTGCCGAGATGCATTGATAATGTGCCTCCAGATACTTGTGGGTGCCCGGACATGGATCACCGAACATGCTCGTGGCCGCCAAAACACTGCAGCTTTGCTTGTGCGAACATCTGCGAATGCACAAATCGATTCAATTGATTAGTTATCAACACATATATTTATAATTGGCATACAAATTGTTCACATAAATCATATTCGAGACTTACTTTGAGTTGAGCACTGTGAGGCTTTTGGGAAACATGCAATTAACGCTCCACTCCACGTTGCCGTGATCATTGCAGATGGTTATTGAGAAGCGTCCGTAGTTGGCCCGTATCAGATTAATTAGGTCGCCCGGTTCGCATTCAATGGTGAGTTTCTTACCTTCGCAAGCGTAGGCTGTTTGGTATTTGGGTGCTGCAATAATTTCTACATGAGTTTGATTTATGCATATACAGTTTTGCCTACATATAGTAAATATAATAAGAATATGTAAATGAATGTGGGGACAATAGAGAAAATGGTTATTAGCGCTGCGTTGATTTGTTGTAGTTTGGTTTTGGTTTGGTGTGTTGAATCTGTAAAGACACTTACTGGCTATATTTGAAAGGGCGATGCGGGGCATATACAAAGGTAATGTGGATATATCATGATACACGCTTATTACGCTGCCTGCGATATACTTAAGATGTGTGTTGGGTCGGATCGTTAGCGATGCTTTCTAGCAAGTAGAATAGTAGTCATAAATACCAAATCCTGCCAGGCACAGCTCCACTCAACTTGCGGATCGGCCCTCGTTGCGAGTCTTATCGTTTGCCGTCTCGTTAACAGTCGCTGGCCGAGTTTATTGAACTGTAATACAAAAGTCGTATTTGTTTTTATTTGATACGCTGATAAGAAATTTGACACGACAAGCGGACTAAATTAGTAAAACTAGTTGTTGACTTTACAATTTTTGTTTCATTCAGTTATGTAAAGATTAGTTTAAGTGCAGAAGTTGAAGCTAAAAATTGTATTAAAGATATTTATGCTTTGTGCTGCATTTCTTATTTTTATTAATTTAAGTTAAATATTACATTTATAAGTCCACATTAAAAAAGAAATAAATAGAGCTGAAATAAAGCAGCGGATATAGAAAACTTTATCCACAAATGCCTAAGCCAATTGATTTTTTTCTGATTTAGTTTCAGTTACATTCTTCAATTATGGTTTGTGGTGTCTGATTTTTGGCCACAATGAAAATAATTCAGTTGCATGACCTAATTAGGGGTTAAAGGTCACTTACCACAGTTCGCACTTTTTCGTAAAGCTGCATAGCGAAACAAAGGTTGGCAACGTACCACGAACGGAAATCAGCTAAAAGTAAAAAAAAGGTAATAAATAATGGCGATTAGTCACATTAGCCTCTTCGTTTACTTGAGTACATATTTACTTGGGATATCATCGAACCGAAGCAAAGATAAAGAAACAAAGAACAAACAGCAGATAAACACAAAAAATGGAGTCTATAAATACACACACATATGTATATATAAATACACATATGCATGTATGTTTGTTTGTATGAGTTGGTACACACCCTTCATTTTCTGCTTTTCCAACGAAGACTCGACAGAGACTCGTTTTCTTTGTACACTCAAATTGCATTCGTTGGTTGCAGCGCAGTCCGTCGTCTCACATATAGAGAAAAGTTGACGCTGCTTAAGCACTTAGCACACACAACACACTCACGAACACAATCAAGTTTTTTCAGCTGCAGCAGAGACTGCGCTGCCTTGGCCATCGGAGCACCCTGGCTGGCTTTTGTTCTCAGCCTGAGCGTATGATTTTTCAAGTACATTTTTCGACACAAAATGCATGTTTTTTGTTTTGCTTTTCAGCGTCAGTTAGTTATTTATATTTAAAATTTTATTTTTAAGTTGATTATGTTGATTATTTGTGTATTTTCGTTGCGTTCTTACGGAGAATGCGACTGCACTTGCTGACGTATGCGCTGTATCTGAAATCGACGGAGTTGGTTGTGAAAGTCGCTTCTGAAGAAAAACTGGTTTTGCTTTGAATTCCGAGTCGAGTTTATTGGTCACTCTTTGCTATTAAGTGGTGCCGTTAATTTAACTGATTATTTCACTGAATGGTTGAATGGTTCATTTGGTTTATTTTTCCAATAATTTGATCAATTAAATGTTTTTAAAGTGACGTTTTTAAAGTTTTTGGGGACTTCAAATCACGTACGACTTTCTTTCAGAAAAATTCTGTATACTTAAATGAGCTGTGCTCAATGCGTTGGAAAAGGACGGCAGTATATAGGGGAAATTTGGTGCTGCCAACTTACTTGCAAGGGCGCATAGATTCAAATTTCCAAATGGGTGCAAGTGCAAGTACAAATAAAGGTTTTCTTACAAATAATAAGTTATATATAATAAAAACACCAAATATATGCGGAGCTACCAAAATATTGTTCCGCATTTACTTCAAATAATAGCAATTAAATCAAACTGAAAATCTCAAGTACACGGTCCTATTGCTATAATGCATATTATATTGAACTTCTTATCAGACAATTTGCTGAGCAGAACAACTGAACTTCCTGAATAATAGTTGCTATAAAATAGTAATTTCGTTTGTAAGTGTTTAGTGTAATTCAGTATCGCGCTAAGTGCCAACAATTAAAATCGCACATTTAAAAATTTATTTATCTAAATCTAAAAGTATTATGGAAGAGCAAAATTATTTGATTGTGTTTATGCTAATTTTAGTTATCCCGTGGACCTTGCAAGCCACAGGAAACGTTTCCACTACTAAGAAAAAGGAACCAATAGTACACCAACCAAATAGTACACAAATACAAATTCCAATTGCAAATCAAACAGTTACGCCAAAGCCAAAGTTGGCAGAATTTAAAATCGATGCTCACAAGACAATCAGCATTAGTAAAAGATGATCTCAATGATCTGCTGGACGTTTATATGGATAAATTAGCCGAAAATGCAGCGACCATTCAGCAAAAAGACAACGCAATTAATCGATTGCAATCCAAGGATAAAATCGATGACGATCAGCTTAAGCAATTTGAGGAACTATCTACAGTATGTAAAGCACAAAATGTATCTATGGGACTGATTTTAACCGAAAAAGACGAACAGATCAAGAGTTTGCAGTTAAATAGCAGCATTTATGAAACGCGATTAAGAAGAAAACAACATTTGCTGACATTGTATAAAAAACAAAATGCATCCAATGCAGCAACGATAAGCGAACTGAGAGCTAAAATAAAAGCTTTGGAATATAGGATCAGGGAGAGAAAGATGATTTGCTTGCCGATTGGGAGGCGGCTACAAATAGTTGCTTGCCCTATGGCAAATCCTTGGGTATCCACTTGATACAGTTGCCGGATTTTCGACCATTTCTCGTGCCCTGTGATGGTCTGTCTGCAGCTGGTGCCGGGTGGACGGTTATCCAGCGACGCTACGATGGATCTGTTGACTTCTATCGCAACTGGGATGGTTATCGCAAGGGATTTGGTAAACTTAATGGCGAGTTCTTTCTGGGCTTGGAGAAACTGCACAGATTGACCACATTTCAACCCCATGAACTTTATGTATCGCTGCGTCTGTTTAATGGCACAAACCGATTTGCCTTGTACGATGACTTTGTTATTGGCAGCGAGAAGGAGGGCTATGAGATGAAATTGCTAGGTCATTATCATGGCAATGCGAGCGATGCAATGCGTACACATGATAAGATGAAATTTTCCACATACGACAGAGACCACGATGAATTCACTCACATCAATTGCGCTGCATATCATCATGGTGCTTGGTGGTACGATTTTTGCTCCCGCAGGTAGGTCAACGGTTCAGCTAACTGGTAATATCAAATATTTAATATTTATTCCACTTTTCTAGTAATCTCAATGGCAAATACTTTAAAAGACAAACGGATAATGCCGAGGGCATTTTTTGGGATCGCTGGTACAGCTTCAAATCTTTGAAGTCTGTCCAGATGCTTATACGGCCAAAAAGCGCCAAGTTTCATTAATCCATGAAAAGGAACAATCAATTAATGTTAATAAAAGAAATATAATTCATACAATTTTGTATTGTGGATCAGTTGTCAATTTGCCGCCGTTTGTTTGATAATTATCTCAGCTGAGAAATAAGCCACCCAAAACATTTTGTAGCGTCTAATATTTCTACGCCCATTATTTCTCATTATTCGGTTTCTGCTACAGTGTAAATTTTATTTTTATGTCTCACTTATAATTTTGGATTGTTAAATTTGATGACATTGTGTTGTCGGAAGTCATTTGCACAATTAATATTCCATTTTGTTGTAATAAATAAGCGAAATCCAATTCGGTTTATGCATCGTTATAGGGAAAAGAACAAACGGAAACTGGCGCCCTAAATGTATACACAACTTTATTAATATATAACATTAATTTATATATATATATCTATATTTGGATCAAATACTTGAAGTCGTGGGTTTGATTTCCCAGCAATGATATATGTTTAAAGTTTAATTTTTTTAAATTAATATATGTTGTAAATATATAATATGTATATATGAAACTGGCAGAATAAGGCAGCTCTTAAACACGTCTGTATTTAAAATATGAGCTAGCTGCGATTTTAAAATTTGTATATATAGATCAAGCTTAAAATCTATAAATTGACCTTATATATTTTTATAAATTAAATAACAGTAAATTTGAATTATTATATATATATATATATATATATAAATATAAAGATTATGTGTATTTTACACTTAACAATGTTGAGATCGTTAATCTAAAAGACCTTAAGCGTTGACAAATAAGTAAATTTATGTTTTATGGATAAAGAGCCGATTATATTTACAAGCCCATCAAAACATGTATTTAAATGTGATTTTTTTTTTTGGAAACCTAATGCTCCCAACTATCATTAGGGTAATTTACAACATCCACTTATTAATAGAAAATTAAGCGTTTGATTAGCGATTAGGCACAAAGTACTTTCGACGGGTGGGTAATTAAGTAAATGTTGATATATATATATATAGACGATATGATAAGTACACAGGTTACAAGTAAGTAGCTCAAATAAACCTAATTCTATTTAATTGTTTTGTAAATATCGATGGCGATAGATTATTATTTATTGACTGATCTAATCTACGTCCCCTCCTCCTCCTCCTCATCGACATTCACCTCTAGCTCCTCCTCCAATTGACGGGGCTGCTGTTGCTGCTGCTCCGAATTGTGTTCACGCTTCCGATGCCAGCGTAAACTGGCGAATTGTGCAAAACGCTTGCCACAAGTGGCACACTTGTACTTCTTAACCGCCAAATGCAGTTCCGTGTGCTTCTTAAGGTTGCCATAGGTGGTAAAAGTCTTGCCGCAGACGGTGCACAAATGCTTGCGTATATTCAAGTGGGCATTCATGTGGTCGGTGAAGCGATTCTTCTCATAGAAACCCTTATCGCAGATGGGGCAATGAAACGTGGACTGATTGAGATGCGTGCGTCGATGAATATCGAAGAAGGACCACGTCTTGAAGGACTTGCCGCACAGATCACAGATATAGGGTCGCTCCCCGGTATGGGTGCGCATATGTATGGCCACCTCGGTAGAGGTAGCGAATCTCTTGTCGCACTGTTCGCACGCATAGGGAAAGTCCCGACGATGTCGACGGATATGCACCGTTAGATTGCATGGCATTTGGAATCCTTTGCCGCACAGGGTGCATATAAATGGCTGGGTGCCATCGTGAGCCGCACGATGCACCTTGTACTGATCACAGGTCTTGATCAGCTCTCCGCACACATCACAGCGAAAGGGGCCGAGATTCGGTTCGAGAAATTGACCCAACTTCGCGTGCAGCAACGGAATACTGCTTGAGCCGGAGGCATTCGTTAGAATTTTACGCTTTTGTGCCGAGTAATCCTTGCGCAGCTCGAACAGCGTCTTTTCAAGCTGCGCAGGAGTATATGAGCATGTAAATGTCGTGTTGAGCTCCTCGAGCATTTGACCCAAAGCCTGACTGCGATAGGCATTTGAGCGGAAATCGGGATGATCCACATCCCACAGAGCTGGATAGTTGCGATAGATCTCCACAAACTGCAGCTGATCGTCGGGGGTGTCAAAGCTAATGCAGCTGGCATTGATGAACTTAGTCCTTTGAATGGTTTCCACGACGCCCTTCTTCTGCAGGTAAACAATAAAAGTTGTTAGCCTTTTAGCATTTGATCTCTAAATTCTTTGAATTACCTTGCTTATCTTGTTGAAGATCTGCTCCTGCAGTATTTTGTGGAGAAACTCTAGATCATCGTAACACCAAAGCTTTGGCAGATAGAGACCCTTGTGCTTGATCACCATGCGCAGTTCCTTGCGATAACGAGTCCGCAACTTTTGTATCTCTTTGAAACACTCCTCGCCGCTCAACTCATAGTTGAGCTCCTCGCGCAGCTCCGCCGAGATCTCCCGATACAGCTCCTTCTTGGAGCAATTGTTGTAGTCAAAATGTTGCGGATTCCACAAACTCTCCTGTCGCCGGAAACTGTCAATGATGCAGCTGAGCACCTCACGATATTGCGCCGATTTGGTCGTGGATTCATTATCACTCGATTTCTCGCTCTCTGTGGACTCGCTCTATATAGTTGAGATAAATGTAGGTAGAATGAATATTCATTTGTTAAATATTTAAAAAAATAATATCATAAATGGTATAACAAATTGGTATGAAAAGGCATTAGTTTAACTTGGAAATTGAGTACTTGAAAATAATATAATATTTTTCTTCCGATTGGTTTTAAAATATGTTCTTAATATTTTAAATTATATAGAAGATACAATAAATTGATTTGAAATGACATTTTTTTTCTTCTGATTGGTTTTCAATTGATTTTAAAAATTCTTTAAAAGTTCGTAAAGGATGCTTCTTTCACCGATTAGCAGACAAATGATTTTCCCTAACGAATAAAAAGTTTGAAAACTTTGGAAATATTTGAACATAAGTTTTCGCCACAATCGGAAGTTCAAGACATATACCCAACTTGGTCAATTAACTTAAGCGGCAAATAACTTTGGCATTGCATGTGGCATTGTGGCATTGTGGCTTACCTTTGCCTCCCGTTCGGCCCGCTTGTGCTCGATGACGCCACGCAAGAAGTGCATTTTTTCAAAGTACCAGAGTCGCGACTTGTACTTGCCACCCAGCGAGTTCAGTTTGCTGAGCTCGCGACGATAGCGACCACGTAGCTCCTTGAGCACCGCAAAGATTTCGGGACCAGTTAGGGGCATCTGGAAGACGGCCTGAAGTGGTGCCGCCAATTCACCGTAGACGCTCCGCTTGGCATTGTATTTGTAGTCGGGATGTTTTGGATTCCAGAGTTTCTCGTTGCGCTCATAGGCCACCAGTAGGGAGCAAACAAACTCTCGATTCCGCTCCAGTTCGCGACGCGTGCGCTGAAGTTGAAGAAGATGCAAACAGTTATGAAGGGGTTAGTGGAGGAATAGCAGGTCACCATTTGTGATTGCATAAGTGGGCTGTTGTATAGGGTATTCTACATTTGCCATAACGTGTGAAACGCATAACAGCTTCG
The DNA here is from genome assembly GCA_037043685.1 of Drosophila hawaiiensis. Lineage (NCBI taxonomy): Eukaryota > Metazoa > Arthropoda > Insecta > Diptera > Drosophilidae > Drosophila > Drosophila hawaiiensis. The sequence goes on along the minus strand of JBAMBA010000179.1, from coordinate 14,415 downwards.
TTAAAGAGCAAATATATACATTCTTGATCAGCACCAATAACCCAGTCGCTAAGTATTCATCTGTTCTATGTGCGAACTAGTCACTTAGTTTAAGAGCCAACACTAAGCATGAAATATACTCGTATTTTATTGTATGTGTGAATATATAAATATGTCCATATCAGACCACTATATCATGTAGCATAAACTCAGCAGTTACAAGTAATAAAATAGCTCAAACAATTATTAATATCAGTCAATAATATCATTGTGAGGAATGTTCACAATGATCTGCAAGGGTATTTAAGCATCGGCATGCCGATGTCAGCTGCAATTCTCTTGTTGATTTTGTTATTATTGTGTTTGGTTGCTCACCAGCTTCATGTCGACGCTGCTCGCAACGCTGCTGGTTGGCGAGGTGGGGGGCAGCGGCGTTGGCGGCGTCGCTGGCGGTGTTAGTTCCAGCACATTCTCCTCCTCCAGTTGCTGTTGTAATTGTAGTTGCAATTGTTGTTGCTGCTGTTGTTGTTCTTGCTGTTGTTCTTGTTGCTGTTGCTGTTGCTGTTGCCGTTGCTGCGTTTGTTCTTCTCCATCAGCAGTTGTGGCAGTTTGCTTTTCCGCGTCGCGAAGCTTGCGCTGCATTGCCTGCAAAAGCGAAAAAATCATTCGCATAATTAAATACATTATTGTTTCTCATAGCTTTGCACATCAGTTCTGCACTCAGAAGCACTCAGTCGATGATCGTTTTCGATAATCATGCAGAGGGTCATATAACTTTGTCGTGCTGTTTACAACTCATGATATAAAACGCCTCTGATCCCATAAAGTATATAATTATATAGACGCGTCGACATACGCATGTCCGTCTGAACTTCCAATTTATCGGTCATTAGATAGTAACTTTCAGGAATTCGCAAACGGCAAATCTTTCAATTTCCATTTGCAAAGCGGAAGTTTAGATGCTCTTATTTGCCGAAACAAAAAGGCTTTCCATATTGAAATTGGACACCTTCGAGCTACCGCCTTTAAAAGTGAATGGCTATGTTAATAACAAAAAGTTATGCTATATATCATATTGTTGCCATGGGAGCAATTGATTGAAAGAGTATTTCTTGTGTGAGCATTTTGTATTCTTTACGAAACTAACCGGAACAACTAATTAGTTCCCAGTTTATATATCATCGTCAGCAGTATTGGACTACCATATCAAATAGCTGCCATATGAACAATTGATCGATTTTTTAAAGCTTATAATTCAATTTTAGAGCAAGAGTGTGAAATCTTTGGTGTGCCTTAGTCATTCTTGCTTGTTTGTTCTCTGCGTATACAGAAAAGGGAAATTCCCCGCAACCCTCTCATATATCGTATATGGTAGAAGTGAGCAAATATCAGCGGCTATTGGCCTTTGGAATTCTTCACCCTCGTCATCGGGAACGCTTATCGTTCACTGCACAAAGTTACAGCTACATATACAACTACATATATATGTATACACATTCATACAGATCTAGACATATAAATCTGTTGTTGTTTTGGATTTCCTGAAGCTCAAGTTCCCTGAAAATTGTATTTAAAATAAGACATCTACACACACACACACACACATATATATATATACAGATATATATATATATATATCTGTCTACAGACTGAACTACAAACATACTTTTAAATGTACACACACACCAATACATACATTTGTATATTTGTGCAAGCATTTGTATGTTATGAGTTTTGCTTTGTTGTGAATGAAATCTATGAATAATTCAAGGGCACAACGCGTGTGTCATATGAACGCGCTGATTCTTTTTTTTTGTATTTTTTAGATCAGTTGAAGGGAGTTTCGCAATACCTTTTGTTATCAGTTTTGCGCACATAATAAAATGAAATGAGATTGTCACCCAAGACATATATATACACATTAAATGGTTAAAAAAAAAAACAAAACCCTTTAGAAATGACACAAAAACTTGGAATACTCTGTACACATAAATTCATATAATAATATGCGGATGTAGAAAAATGCACATAGCATGAACATATGTAGTTATTTATGCTCCAATAAACCTAAATAGCTGCGTGGGCAATTTCAGATAAGGACAAACAGTGACCAAATGGAAAAGCTGAGACTAATTAAAAGCTTTGCTAGCAAATTATTTACATATGCATTTTAATTAAATCATTAAGGCAAAAGTATGGCAGTGCCCAATTATAGCGACTTTAAAGGATTCAAAAGGCGGATTTATCAAACAAAATGAAATCATTTCATAACATATTCAAAAGTGTACAGTGTTTCAGACATTCAAAACTAACACTCGGAAAAGTTCACGTACACTCGTATATATATATATATATATATATATATGTGAGTGTGTATTTATATAAGAAATGTTTGCGTGTGCTGCCGTGTAATTTGATGAATATGATGCTTCTTCAATGATTCTTCTTAACCGCGTTTCATGAAATTCTTACAGCAGAACCAAATTTACTCAAGGTTTATAACATCAGGAAACACAAAATCATGAATTTTAAAAAATTTACATATTTCTGGCACAAAGGGTAACTGAACTTATTGTTCAAAAAGTATATTTCCAAAACACAAGGCTGTGTATTTTTAAAAACCAGAGTTTTTCTTTCCTTAAATCTAGCGTAAATTAAGAGCGTAAAATTTAGAAAAAATGTTGCTTTTTATATGCATTTTTTGTTACTTTTATTATTGTAGAACATGAGTATCTTACGAATGTACAAACATTTTTGATAGTTACTAAATGTAATTTGGAGAAACTTTCGGTTCTACGCCGATTTTTTTCGGGATCTGCTTTCTCGATTGGAATAATATAAATAATTTATATTGAAAATTTACAAAAATCGATATTTACGCAACGGTAAATTGATCAATAAAATATGTGGTATACGAGAAATGATATTTATATATATATATTCCAATTTTGAGTTGGGTGGACAGATAGCTAAGGTTAAATCGACTCGCTAGAATATATAATATATACCTTATGGGATCGGAGACGCTTCGTTATGTTAACTACTAACGGACACAAGTTCATTATATCTCTAAAATTTTCCATTTAACGTTATCAGGTTATAAAACGTTTGGTTTTAAAAACTGAAAGTCAGATGTGAAATACTTTTATTTCCTGTTACGTCAAAACAGTTTCGTTGATAAGCCAAGAGCATTTCCCTTTTTTGTTTGTAAGTTTTTATTTAGGAATTCACATATACATATATATAGTTTAAATTAAGAAGAAAAAAAACAACACTTTAATTGTAGTTCATTGATATCGAATTACAACAAAGCCAACAATTCATGTTTACAATTTAACAACAGACTGTGTATTTTGTGGTGCGCGTACTGTCTGTATGTATTGGCCAAGTTATTGCAACTCTCAATTGATAATATCGTTGGTTGTTTACATTAATTCAGAAATGCAGAATTATCTAGATTTCACTTGTTATGCTGAGTGGCTTGGGTAACACAATAGTTTTGTTTGCTTTTGTTTTGAGCCATAATCGCAAATTGAAGTTGTCGCCTGATGATTGTCTTGAATTAAAGGCGACAAGTGCCACAGTTGTCGAAGCTGCCTTTTAACTTGTCTTGTATTGTTTTTGTGTTCGTTTTGCAATAATTGCTACGAGAATCAATAAAATTAACGATTGCCTGCACAGATAAAGAAATGGAGTACACAACATGCCTCTGAATTGCTATTCAGTTAATTTCGAGTTATTTATATGAGCTCGTAAACACCCTTTTCAACAAACTTGGAGTCTAATAGGCTGACAATTTTAAATTGAAGCTTTCCGTCAAAACACAAAAATAAAATTGACTGCAGGTACTGTTCTTAATTAGGGTAGTCCTTGGACAACAAATTGATTGCAGGTAATTTGTCCAATCAGTGCCAAAAGGAAAAGCTAACAAAAGCTCGACTGATTAATGACAGCACATTTATTTTCAGTGCCCTTGCCTGTGGACTGTCCAAACCTTGGCCTTTCTATTGACTCAGGCGCAATGGTACTTTTTAGCTAACTGAACAACTCAAGCATTTCCGACCTTGACCTCAATTAAATGTGCAAACAAAATGCAAAAGAACAACAGACAGTAACAAATTAAACAACAATAACAGCCAGTGCATATAAATGTAAAAATTCATTTAATGTCTGCGCTCTAAACTGAAATCCAAATGTCGACCACCAAAAACCCAGCCCGAAATAAACACCCCAAAAAATTAAGCGTAGCAAACTTTGCTGAAATGAAAACACAACTGGAAGTGGTGCAAGACTAAAAGATTCCCTGTATCACAGATTATGTACAAAACTCAAATAAAATTGGAAAAAATAATAATTCAATTCTATCAATTCAAAATATTTGAAAATAAATACAATTTAATGAATTTTGAATATCCCAATTGGATATGAAGAACGCAACCATAAATCTGAAAATCATTTAAAAATAATCTAAAAGATAATATATGTAGCCTGAAAATGTATACGCAAATCTATATTAAATACTTTAGCTAATCAGCTATTAAAGTTTCTGGGATTGACTTTATTTAAAGATCCTCAGATGTTTCCAACTCACTCTTTTTTATTTGCGTATATCAACAAAGACAAGACATATAAATGAAATCAATGGAATTAAAGTCTTTTTAATGCTAACAATTATGCTATGACGACTATATTCAACCCCTCACTTTTATTTTTAATCCAATTAATATTTTTGTGGCTGGAGCAAGTCTCAACCTAGCGCTAAATAAATAAATTAAAAATGCTATATTTATTTGGGATCTTTATGACGTAATTGTGTTTTGTTTGTAAGTGGATAAAAATTAAACGAAATAAAATTAAATGTGACTGATTAAATTGAAATTTAAAAAGACACATAAATAAATAAAGGATATAATCATTTTGGGTGCATTAAAATGTAAAATGCTCCAACATTTATGGCAAGGACTCAGATAGAAAACGCAACCAGGTTTCAAGAAAAAAGGAAGGGAGAAGAAACACCCTTAATACACACTTATTATGGTTGCAGGGTATGCAAAAATGTATGTATTTATTTTGCCCCTCGCTGAAAGTTCGTTTTGCGGTTTTTGACGTTGTCTGCCAGGTAGTGAAGAGAATCTGATTGCTAAGGGTGGGGCCGTACATGGGTTCTGTTGCATGCCACGTTTACAATGTGGTATACACAATATATTTATATATACCTATATACATATAATGGTAGTTGCCGCAAATGGTTTGGCAGCTGTTTGTTGTTTATTTCTGCAGCAAAGGCGCGCAGTTTGTAGAGCGTGCCAAACAATGGCAGAAAAACACTCAGACAGAAACGATGACGTTCGCGATGTGCTCCTAGTTTCAGTGCCCCTGCTCCAAGGGCTCCACTTTCAAAATATTGGGTGTGGTATGTATTGTGTGGCATGGCATGGCGCCATTTTAGGGGGCTTGACCACTGCCCACTATTGATGGAAATGGGGGCTCTCTCTGCGTCATGGCGGCGTCTGTTTACTGAACACGCAATTGAAATAATTGATCCAGTTAACAAAATTGCATAAAAATTCAATAAAAAAGCACTCACAACAACAACAGTAAACAAAACAAGAGCAACAACTGTCTGCTCGAGCCTCGAGCGAATTGAAACCCGATCGCAGAACCATTTATCGAGTTAGGTTTTTATTTATAGGGTATTATAATTTATTCGTAAAGTTTGTAACGCATTGTAGGAGATGTTTCCGAACCTATGCGTATTCCTGATTAGCCAAGTCGATAAGGCTAACTAGCGTGATTCAAATTGGCATCGGTATTTCTGCTGCAGGCAATACATTTGTCAGAGGGGGCTGTATCCGAGCAAGTAATAAGTTGTCCTAACCAAACTCTCAAATTATGCATGTTATGATGCTCCAAATTATCAATATCATATCACCATATCTTATAGCTTTCATAGCAAATTTAGTTATCGGTGGGTTGACTCCGATCTGCAAGAGAATATAATCTTCGGCGTGCCTTAGGTTGTCGTTGTTAGTCTTGTTTCTATTGTGTTTATGCATATGGTCTCTCTAATGGAAAGGGGTCGAAACTTGTTAGAACTGTGTAGGGCAGCGTAGGGCAGGGAATTGTTTTGTGGAGGGAGAGACAGAAAATCACAAAAGTGTTGGGCGACACTAGAAATATAAATGGACCAACAAATACACTTATGTATGTAATATTCTTTTCGAAGCAAGAAGAACAAAATCGGTTCAGTTTTGACAAAGTTATAGCTGTGGAAAAGTTTCACGCAGCGATTTTTTATGGTAACATAACATATTTTTACGTCTTCTTGTCACGTCAAGTGACAATATTATAAACTCCACTGCAAGGGTATAAAAATGCTATGCAATAAAAGTGAAATAGCTGGAGATGACCTCGTTTCCACAATTAATAATGTAACATTCGAGGACACGGGAAAGTACGATAGCTGACTCAAAGGACAGTTCAAAATCGAAAGCCATTTAGCACTATAATCACTCATTGGATTGTGTAACACTTTGGATTGAAAGTGTTTGTTGATAAGTGACATCCGCAGCGCAACACGCGGCGATTACAAAAACAAGCACGGCGCAGGCAGGGTGAGAATGAGGGAGACAGAGTCCAAAACGGACTCAGCAACCGAGCAGCTGCGTCATCGTTTTGCGACAGAGAGTCGAGTTTATTGTTAACAGTAGCTGGAGAGGAGGTATCTTTCATGCATACAGAAATGCACTCGGAAAACAGTTTGAATTGAAAATTAGAAAAAGTAAAAGAAAAGTAAGAAGTTGTTCTTGCTTTCATAACTCATTCAGGAATATTTTATATTATCAAGAAATGTATTTTTAACAAGGGTAAACAAAATAGGAGTGCACAATTCAGGTTAATAATGTTTAATACTAATATAACTAACAAAAAAAATATAGTAATACAAGAATTATGTGTTGTACACATCAAAATAAGCTGAAAATAAAATCAAATAAAATTTGAAATTTAATTTTCTTATAATAAGATGAATTACCCCTGCAATTCATTTTTCTGAGTGTACATGCTCAATTAAAAATGATTGTTTATTGCATTTGTCACTACCAGTAGCACATACATATATACATAAACATAAAAAACAGATACACATACATTCAAGTGTATGTGCGGGTAACGTAATCAATTCCTTTGATGATGACCAGTTTATGGAAGGCAGCTGGCTCTGGTTCTGGCTCTGGCTCCAATTTCTTATGTGCCCCACACAAATTAATCAACAGACATTTCTTTCTCAAATGCAGAGCCAATTGGCTAATTATCAGTTGGGCAAAACGTCACATACACCCTCACCCCATCGCCGCCTTCACCCGAATTCCACCCATTCAATCAGACCTCTAATTAGAACGCGTTCGCTAAGCGGAATGCGTGACTGTAATTGTGGGTGGGGTGCTGTTGTTGGTCTGGGTGTTGGCCTTAGTTTCTCATTCCGTTTTTATATGCGAGTGCAAATAAAAGATTCATGGTAATGCCATTAATACCACGTTTAATACCATTATAAAACACTGCCCCACAAAAGAAAACATCGTGGCTCTAAAACGGTGTCAAACTGTCGAGCATTGCATTGAATAATTGAAGTTTAGGTTGATTACACATTGGATTGTTTTTTTTTAATATGAAAAAGTTCGCTGTTTGCCTCAGCTCAATTTGGGGCTTAACAAATATGCATGGAATGTGCTTGTATATAATTTTGTTAATGACTGCACACAGGGTATATCAGATTTAACAAGGACTTATACTTTCAGAATATAAAATTGCTCTGTTCGTGCGAGTTGAGTGATTTTATCACTCTAATATTGTATGGCAATTTTTACGCTGAGTGTAAGTCGGACTGAATCAAGTAGTTCAAAATACAAGTAAATCAATTTTTTTAAAAATAATATTGAGAGCAATATATAAGGCTTTGAAAACCGTAGACGTTATCAATATTGGACTCCTGCTAAATAAACCTGTTTTCATTAAAAAACTCTTATTGAGTTTATCGACTAAAAAGCACCTGACAACGTTTTGTGCCATTTTCTTTGGACTCGACATGCGTGGCGCTTATTTGTATGCTACATAAACAAAATGGCAAAAATAATGCCATAAAAAATTATAATATGTTCACATGATAATCGCAGGCCAACCACAGCGCAAAAGGCCACAAAACATGCAATAGTCCAAGCCATTCAATAGCTCAATAGCAGACAAATTGATACCCTAAACAAAATGGCAGAGTATGAAATGTAATATGCTTTTTTTGTGTGCAATTTCTTTTATTTCGTATTTTCTTTTTGTTTAATTCTTAAGTATCCTGCACAACTGCAGCGCGATTAAGTCTAATGGACTATGTGCTTTCCTTAATTATAGGGTATGAACATAAAGTAAGGTGCATATTATTAATTCCTAAGACTTTGAGACACGTGTACACAACCGACTGTCCCATTACGCGAGCATACACTCGGAAAAATATATACCCCAGAATTTTGAAATTACGAAATTCACTCTAAGACATTTTTTTTTCAAATTTCAGACATGATTTTAGTATTTTTTTAGGTCTTCTGTTCTCCCTAATCCCTGCAATAAATGATGGACCATTTTACAATTCAATTGCCATAGATTGATATATCCATTATTTGGTATTTTGAATTTTAATAATTACTAATTATGAACTTTTAATATTATATATTTAATTTTTTCTCAGTTTGAAAATTTAGTTTTAGATTATTATTTTTAAATACATTTTTAAAAATTGTTGTCTGATTTTAATCCACATTAAATAAATTTCGTAAATTTAAGAGTTGTTTAAAAAAAGTCAAAATATTTTTGTTACATTTTGAAGATGTTTATATAATATATTATAAATGTTGTTTAAATAAGATAAAATTTTAAACTTTTTTACATATAAGTGAACAAATAACTCTTAAGGCATTTATTTGGAAAATGTAAAATTCAATAACAAAATAAAATGGTGTCTCTGTCAAACGATTTGCTCTGTGTAGGTGCCATCGATCCAAAGCCAACCGAGGATACCGCAGCACTTACACTGGCCAGAGATAATACACTAAGTATTCCTGATGCAATCAATTTCAGTCGCTAATGCGACGTTATTAACTTATTTGTGCACGTGAATGCCGCAACTTAGACTATAAGACAAAAACGAATGATTTCGCCAGTCAGTCTGTCAAAAGTCCGGCGGTAATTTAATTAGACTGCTTATAAAGATCATGATGGTAAATCACCTGATCGATCAGGTGGGTGGTTTGGTTATGGAATGCCAAAAAAAAAAAACTAGTAGCTATCTATAAAACAAAAAAGGCAAAACTTGCTAAATAAATGTTAAATCAAACATGTTAATTATTTAATAAGTGCAACTGATAAAAAATTAATTATTTGTTTTGGGTTTTTATTTAAATGAATGTTTTCACAATGATTAGCGTGCACATTAAACGATGGATTCGAACACACGCAAAAGACCTTGAGAGGCAGCCATAAATATAACGAAAAAAAAATACCATGTAGAGCAAGTTTAATTATCCTCTTCCTAATCTAAATCAAGACAATCAAGAATAGCTTACACATTTGGTTTTTCATTTTAATTTTATTAGTTTGAACCAAATAGAAGCTATCGAGCGAGTTATCAATTAGTAATATAAGAAGATTAATATCAAATGTTACAGCTCATATTGTGCTCAATTCATTTGAAAAACTTATTGTCCCAAATATATTATTAAATTAGCATGCACATTAAACGACCGATTCCACCATAGGAAGGCACCTTGAGAAAGAACAGCAACAATTAAAAAGACGAAAGAAATACCTGGTGGAGAAGCTTTATATATCCTCCTCATTATCAAAATCAAGATAATCAAAAATAACCTTTAAATTCGTTTTGTCATTCTTATTTTTAGCTGTTAAAAAAGTAGAGCATATTGAGGGAATCATCATACAGTTGCAAAACTTGTTATCACAATTAATCGTATGTATCGTTAAACTCATACCGAACAAAAAAATAATAAAGAAAAACAGATTTCTTCTTGATGACGATTAGCCGTAGAGCAAACATTGTAAATTGTATTAAATTGATAAGATAACATTAGATATATGATGGATTGGGGCTATCAAAAGTGATTTCGCTTTTGGGCGGATCACGTTCCAATTCGTATGGAATTCTTACATGATATTGGCTTTCACATTGCGATTTCCACAGTTTACTTTTGTTTTTGTTTTTTTTTCCTTTCAGGTAAGTTGGGCAATGATTTATGAGTTCCAATCGAAACAACGTTGCGATAGGTTTTTATGACAGGTGCTCTAAATTTACCAATTTGCAGGTCTTTAAATCAACATTAAAACCTCCTTAAACCCAAAGCCAGAGAACACCGTACACCGCAGTTGGCCTTATCTACCGAGCTGTTTTCAATAGCAGACAAGCATCGACAAGAAAAACGAAGTTATTTGATTAGCCGCACACAACGGTTGCTGATAACATTCTCAAGTGGGTGAGTAAAAGATGCTCTATGTTGGATTGAATTGGGAATTGGGTATTGGATCAGAGATAGAGTTGTTTGCTCAAAGTTCGATCGAATGATCTGCTGCACGGCTCCATGGAAAATTACCTCAAGTGGTTTAAACAACGTCATTGTTGCGCATGTTGTTTTATTTGGGTCAGATTACGCATTTGAAGAGCGATCGCGATCGAGATTTGTGATATCATAGAAAAGAATCAATTTTATTGGAGAATTTGAGAATGCAATGAAAGATTTAGTTAATGTTGTGAAATTCGGAAGAGAATTAATTGCAGATAATGAAATATGCAAACAATTACGAATTTCTCTTTTTATTCAACTTGTAAAATGAATAAAATAAATAATGAGCTTGTTTGCTAACTATTCGTTATATGTACTCGTCCCACTGTGCGTGTGGTGTGTATAGAAGAATGTCAGCCTAATCGAAGCATAGATAATTTGCCCGGCCTGTTTACTTTCACGGTTTATAGATAATGGCAACGTCAACGCTTACAGGCAAATGCACCCCCAGACCTACCCCGTATTGATAAAAAAAAACGAATAAAATACAAGTGCTCCGACGTAAAAAAAAAAACGAGTGCTATTAATCGTAATTGTATAGAAGTGTTTTCTCTTTCTGCTCTTTCTTTTTTTTTGTTTTTTTTTTTTTGGTGTGGCCGCCTGTCTGGGACACAGTATCGCCAATTGTATGTCTCTGTGTTCTGTTATTGTGCTGTCGATTTGGTTGCGATATCGATATTCGGTTAGGAGGTTTAAGCGATAATTCAACTTGTGTTGCATGTATAAAAATAGCAAATGGTTTGAAGTGACGATAATTCGACATGATAATATTGGTAATATTTTACTTACGCACCCGTACAGCTAGAAACCTAAACAATGGTCGAATATCTATCAAATAATAGAATACATACATGTGAAACAAAATATCCTTATACTCTCGTCTAGCTTCAGTTCATTTACATTCTCAATAAATGTTATTAAAGTGTCCCACATGCTTGAATGCATTTTTCCGGACCACATTCCAAATTCACATTTGGCACACGAGAATTTGAAGCGCATTAAATGTATTTTCAAAATTTGTTTTCACATATAAATTCGTAAAACAAGCGTAAAGATTTTTACAACCAGTGGACATACATATGGATATATTTCTATAAATACGAGTGTATATCTTTGGTATGACCATTTACGTCTATATATATAAGTATGTATATCCAATTTTGGCTCGAATGTGCTGTCAAGGTCGCAATTATCCAAAATTATTGGCACATGGGCACATTATGAAAAGGCTAAAAACGCCCATATTTGCGTATCCCGCATTGTCAATGCACAGCCAGACTTCACAGCAATTAAAATATTAATTTTAGTACTTGGCCCTTTTGTGTTTTAATTGGAAAATTTTAGCTTAACTCCAATTAGACTGTTAGGCCACATTTTTCTTTATTTAGTTTTAAAGAAAAAAATTATTTAGAAATTGGTATGAAAAAACTAACAACATTTGTTGCATTTTTTAATCTTTAAGTATATGTTATCATCTTACATGAATGGGTATTTTAATTACTTTTGAGTAAAAACTTTATTGGTATTTAGCGACGATAATAATAATTTGAAAACTAAAAGAAAATATAAACAAAAACTGTTCCAATTTTGTTGCTATCAAAACAAAACTTCCAAGTCGAAAGGCCTTTTTCCACGCATCTGCTGTTTTTATTTTGTTAGCGCATAAATTATTGTGTGTTTGCTTTGCAAAATAAAAGTTTGTTTTTGCTGTTTCTGTTGTCATGTGCATTGGTTGCTCTTGGCATCAAATATATATATATATTATATATATGTGTATACATTTTTCCACAAAAAATTTGTCAAAACCCAAACATGTGGAAAAGCGAAAAACTGCGTCGCATGGCCAGCAAAAGTAAAAATAGCGATCAACTTTTCGTGGGCTGATGAACTGTCTGCCGATGCCTCCGTTTAGCCGTTTAGCCACCTTTGGCCACCCCCAACTTGTGCAGCGGGTTAAGCAGGCATCAAAGGGGCTATGTGAGTAACGAGAAGATCTCAAAAGTGAGCAAAAGCTCGACTACGATATACCCTGTATGTCAAACAATTTCTTCTTATAGCCCGATTCCATTATGCCCAACATTTCTTACAAGCACATTCTTAACATTTACCGCTTGACTTAAATAACACAGCTGATCAGCTTATATTTATTTGTCTATGCTAAATTAATTAATTAATCTATGCCTTAAACAACACAATAAATAAGAAAGAAATTTAAAAATGAAAAAGGATTTAATTTCTATTTTGCTTACAGCATTCCAATTCAATAAAAATTAAATTAAATTAATTCAATTATAAATGTAATTTAAAAAGCTCCTGGCTTTCTAGTAATATATGCTGCTTATGACATTGCCTCACTTTTCATAACATTAACAAATACTCGTGGCGAATTTCTAACATACTTTACGAATGTTGAACATACAGAATTTGACCGCTTATTGGAAACTTTACAGGCAACAACTTTACATTCTGTTGACATTCGAGAATGTAAGAAATGTTGATAGTGACTAGGCAATTAGGCAATTAGATTTTACTGCTTAATTCAAGAAGCTAATAAAAAATAATCAATAAATTCATTTAAATGTAAATTAAAAGTTGATAAACAACTATTCTGCTTGCTTGCAATTTTTTTTCTATTTTGCAATAACAACTTGTGGCTCAATTTGCACGGTCACTAGTCGAGCATACCATAATGCTGCATGGAGATGGGGTATTTAAAAAAAATTAAAAAAATGCGACAGTTTTTAGTATTTTTGGCATTGCCAATGTTGCCGCAAATGCGCCGTTATTTTGAAGGTCGTGTGGGCCAGTGTTGTTGTCGGGGCTTATTTACAAAGGGCCCAGCAACAACAACATCAGCAACAAATAACGGAAACCCCTTTTTTGCATTACGGCATCGCAGGGAAAACAATGTTAAACAACGACAACATCAGCAAAATGCCAAAAAAGGGGTTTTCCGATATTGTTGTTGTTGCTGGGCCCTTTGTAAATAAGCCCCGACAACAACACTGGCCCGGACACGACCTTTCAAAATAACGGCGCATTTGCGGCAGCAACGGCAATGCCAAAAAATACTAAAAACTGTGTCGCATTTTTTTGTTGTTTTTAAATACCCCATCTCCATGCAGCATTTATGGTATGCTCTGACCAGTGACCGTGCAAATTGAGCCGCAAGTTGTTGTTGCAAAATAGAAAAAAAATTGCAAGCAAGCGAGAATAGTTGTTTATCAACTTTTAATTTACATTTAAATGAATTTATTGATTATTTTTTATTAGCTTCTTGAATTAAGCAGTAAAATCTAATTGCCTAATTGCCTAGTCACTATCAACATTTCTTACATTCTCGAATGTCAACAGAATGTAAAGTTGTTGCCTGTAAAGTTTCCAATAAGCGGTCAAATTCTGTATGTTCAACATTCGTAAAGTATGTTAGAAATTCGCCACGAGTATTTGTTAATGTTATGAAAAGTGAGGCAATGTCATAAGCAGCATATATTACTAGAAAGCCAGGAGCTTTTTAAATTACATTTATAATTGAATTAATTTAATTTAATTTTTATTGAATTGGAATGCTGTAAGCAAAATAGAAATTAAATCCTTTTTCATTTTTAAATTTCTTTCTTATTTATTGTGTTGTTTAAGGCATAGATTAATTAATTAATTTAGCATAGACAAATAAATATAAGCTGATCAGCTGTGTTATTTAAGTCAAGCGGTAAATGTTAAGAATGTGCTTGTAAGAAATGTTGGGCATAATGGAATCGGGCTATAAGAAGAAATTGTTTGACATACAGGGTATATCGTATTCGGTAGCTCCTTTTAA